>CM077167.1:49585725-49823443 GCA_039583875.1 Platanthera guangdongensis | reverse complement strand
TCTTCCCTCCTGCATGCCCGAATCGCTGAACGATCTGTTTCCGCATAACCCTTCTGGGATACTCTATGCCGCTCTCCACCTCAAGTCCAAGGAAATGGTGGAGTCCCCCCAGATCCTCATCTCGAATCTGATAGCAAGCTCTGCCCTGAGCCTAGCTACTTCCTCCTTGGAGTTCCCCGTGATGATCATGTCATCCACGTACAACACACTAGGACTATAACTCCCCATTCTTCTTGACGAAGAGGCTCGAGTCTGAGTTTGAAGCCAGATAGCCGCAGAACTGGAGGTATTCTGCAATCTTTCCATACCAGGCTCGAGAGCCTGCTTCAACCCATAAAGTACTTTCCGGAGCTTATATAGACGTAGTTTGGATGTTCTTAAGACATGTATCCGAGCGACTGATCCATGAAGATGTCCTTGTCAATCTCCCCGTAAAGAAAATCATTCTTTACGTCCAGCTGCCACATCTTCCAACCCTGGCAAGCCTCCATGGCTATCACCATTTGTACTGAAGTCATCATTGCCACAGGACTAAACGTCTCCTCATAGTCCTCGCCGTACTGTTACGAAAACTCCCGAGCTACAAGGCGAGCCTTGTACCGCTCGATGATTCCATCCGCCTTCTTCTTTAACTTGTAGACCCACTTGTAAGTAATAGGAGTAAGGCTATCCACCTTGGGCACAAAGTCCCAAGTTTCATTCTTCTTAAGGGCATCCATCTCCTCATCCATGGCATCATCCCCTCTCTTTACTCCAGTGGCTCTTCAAACATTGAAGCTCCCGTTCATCCAAGGGGCATGCAAAGAAACAAGTAACAAAGCTCACCGTGTTTCCTTCGCAATACCGTGCTGGTGGCTTAATGGTCCTCTTTGATCTCCGAAGAGGCAGCTCCTTGCTCCCACCTCCGCTGCTTCTTCACACCAACTCTATTCCTGGGCACACTTGGAGCATCGATCCCCTTCTTCCCGAACCAGAAGCTTCTGCCCCAGAGCTTGAAACAATCGAGCTCCTGGTGACACATACAGCTCCACCTAAAATCTTCAAGCACTTCCTCCTGCCTTCATCAACCCTGCTCTCTTATAGCTCAACAATGCCACCTCCATATGGCGTCAGCTCATCAAAGACTACATCTCTTGAACAAAGAACTTCTTTGTCGCAGGATCCATGCACTTCCAGCCCTTCTTCCGCTCATCATAACCCATAAACGCTTCCTCGCCTTCGCATCAAGCTTGGTTCTCTGAGCATCTGGGATATGAACATAGCAGATTGATCCAAACACCTGAAGGCATTCCACACTCGGCTTCTCCTTGTACATCTTTTCTATGGAAGACTTCATGTTGATCTGACTTAGAGGCATCTGTTTGATGACATAAGTTGTACATGTCATTCCTTCTGCCCAAAAGGACCTGGGAATGCCCTTTGCATGAAGCCAACATTTGCAAGTTTCCATCAAGTGACAAATCTTCCTCTCCGCTACTCCATTTTGTTATGGAGTATGAGCACAAGTGAGCTCCCTCTGGATCCCGTGCTTCCTGTTGAAATTAGAGAACTCAGATTAGACAACTCACCACCGTTGTCTGATCTGAACTTCTTAATCCGCAAGCCAAGCCAGCCCTCCACCATCTCCTTGAACTCCACAAACATTAGAAAGATGCCGATTTCTCCTTCATGAAATACACCCAAGTGTATCTTGAGTAATCATCAATCAATACCATCATGTATCTGCTGCCTCCAAGACTAGCTGTCACTGTTGGCCCCATAAAGTCACCATGAATGCATTCCAATGGTGCCTTACTCCTCGTTTGTGACTTATCAAAAAGAAGGCGATGAGCCTTACCATACTGACATCCCGCGCGAACATGGCCATCTCCGTAGAGGACAGCTTCAGCAAGCCTCTCACCAGGCTCCTTATCGACATAGCTTTCAGCTTGTCCATCCCTACGTGCCCTAGTCTTTCATGCTAGATAGACGCGCTATCATTAGCCCTCATCCGATCAACATAAGAGCTTGTTGATAAAACAAACAAGTCTCTTACTCTTCTCCCTACACAGAGCAACATCAACCTTAATCGCTGATACGTTGCGGAGAAACCTTACTTCTGTTAGGCAAACAGAACATGAAAGCCCGCGTCAACTGCATTAGTTACTAGAAGAGGTTCTTCTTCATGACAGGAACATGGTACAACACTTCTTAGAGTAAGCGGACCCCGAGCACTATCCAAAGAAACAACACCCTCCTTCTCTACAGAGTGAACAAAATCATCAGCTGTAATAATTGCTTCATTACCTGAGAACAGTTGCAGAGATGAGAACTTCAACTCGTCTCAAGTGAGGTGATGACCACACCCAGAGTCTACTATCCAGTCATCTTGGTAGTCAACGGTGGAAAGAGCACGAACACACATGCTTGTCAAGAAAGCTCCTCCCCACCCGGCTTCCTCAAAACTGGAACAAGCTCCCTCCTTTCCTGCAACATGCTCAGGTTGCAACTTGACCTTATAGTTGCGCTTGAAGTGGCCTGCCTGATTGAATCTGTATCACTTCAACTCTTTCTTCCAGTTCTTCTTAGGAGCAGAGCTCCTCTCTTGCTGATAAGAGGTTGAAGCCCTTCTTCAGCAGCAGGCTTCTTCTTCTTCTCCATCTCTTCTTCTTCTTCTTCTTCTCAATGATGAGAGCTTCACTACCTCCTTCAGAGATAGTCACACCGGCCATCTTCCTGGACAAGCTCTCTTGTGGCGCTAGTAAAGTTTCCAGCTCCAGCAGAGAAGGTTGAGTTGCCCACCCTTGCACAGAAGTCACAAAGGCAACATACTCCTTCCACAACTATGAACAATGTGCCTCTTCCACTTTGCTTCAGAGGTGGGCTCATCAGGTTCCAATGCTGATATTTCAGTGCACAGGTTCTTCAACTTGAGGAAAACTTTGAGATGGATAAATCACCTTGAGTTGCCTTAGCCAAATCATTCTCCAGGAACTGCAGCCTTGCCATATTCTTCCTATTGAACAAACCATCAATCGTTGTCCAAATCTCCGCAGCAGACTTACATCCTAAGATGTGATCAATGAGCTCATTTGAGACAACCCGTTTGAGAGCAAACTCTACCTTTGCATTAGTACTTCTCCAAACTCTCACCTCCTCAGTAGTACCAGCAGCAGTAGTTACCTTTTGCTTGTCATCACCACCGACGACCTCCCACAACTCCTCGCCCAAGAGATAGCTCTTCATGCATAACTTTCCATTTCTTGAAGTTAGTCGCTGTAAGAAGTTCAATGCCAAGACCTCTTCCGTAAGTTCCTTCCATTACAAACCACCACTGATCACAAAGCTTCCAGAAGTGCCGTGCATAGTCTGAGGTTGATCACCTGTCACTGCTCAAGCCACTATTCCCTCTGATACCATGTTGAAATTTCTCAAGCTGATCAACTGGTAGTTCTGGTATCAAGCAAACACTTCCAAAACTATCAAGCTGATCACTTGATCAAGCAGAAAATGAGAACTAGGCGCAGGAACCCTCCAACCATAAACTGAGCTATGTATCAGTAATAATGATGAGCAAACACAGATCTTGCATTAATCAACAATCAATCTTTACAGGGCCAGGTATATATGGAAAGACATGATTTCGCCAAGTACAAAAGAGAGAAAACAAGCAAAGTAATCTTGAAGGCGGACGGACTACATCAGAGACCGCTGAGTCCACCAGTACGCCAAGATCACCAAGTCGATGCTGCTATCACTGATCTACGGAGTCCGCATAAACCACGGACAACCCACTATTCTACTGATGCCCGCTCTACAAGCACCGCCGAACTGAATGAACAACTGCTAAGCCTGCCGAGACCGGCAACCTAGTTATTGAACTTTGACTTCAATTGAAGGAGAGAAGACTGGTTGGCTGCCAAATGCGACCTGCTGCAACCGCTGATTGTAAACCCAAGCTTCACTGTTTCCTGACCTTGATCAAACCATACACCTGGCTTCACAGTGCTAGCTGCAAAAGCTGCAAACAGCAACCAATTAATACTTCTAAAACCGCGCGACCTGAAAAAACAGAGTTTGCAACAATTGATCTGCGCTCAACTTACTGTTCACTGAGTTACTGTAGAAGTATCGGGGGGGGGGGGGTCTATTTATAGGTGAGGTGAGGAGTGTGGTCACCGCCATAATGAATAGAGTCACCACCCTAGCTCGCAGCTAGTACAACCCAGTCCGCCGAGTCTGCAAGGACTGGGCCGGACTCCAGCCACTTGCCAGGCGCCAATCAAGAAGCCAGTCTGCCACCAGGCAGACACTGCACCAGTCCGCACCCATTGCAGCATGCAGACATAACAACATCCCAATCACTGCAACAGCCCGCACGCTACATGCGGACAAGGCATCAACCCGCCCAGCTCGCAAACACCGCGCCAGGCCGCCACACTGTACAATACCCAGACATAGCCACAACCACATACTGCATCAGTCCGTAAGCAATACGCGGACATGGCACTAGTCCGCACAACTCGCGAACACGGCTTCAGTCTGCCACACGAGTCCACTACCAACAACAGATCGTCTGGTCTACAGCGGACTCTGCGGACCTGCGAACAACCTGGTCTTGTGACAGTGTGACCAACTCCAGCAATTCACCAAACTTGCATGAGCTCGGCGGACATGAATCCAGACTGCCAACTCCATGGTCAGTCTGCCACCATGAGTGCGGATATCACCCACCGCATCACCAGAGATCACGATAAGGACCAATTCCGATCTCGCAATCTCCAAAACCAGTCCGCCATAGCGAACTCTGTGGACAAACTGAGTTTGCCACATCTTTGCAGATTAACCACCAATCCGCCCGTTTACTTCAAGAACAAGCTAACTGCAGAACCATAGACTAAGCTGAGCACCGCCACCAGATTGCCAAGCCAGACCGCCCAGGCCGCTCTAGTAGACACCCAAGCCGCCAAGTCTACCCTGGCCACTGACCACCCAGGCCATACCGTCAGGCCGCCCAGGCCGCGAACTAAGACCTCCCAGTCCGCGCAGTTTGCACAATCAACCACTTTCACTTCAAAATTTTCAACATAGGAACTTGCTGAAGTTCTGAGTGTAAGGCTGAGGGCCTGAGGTGTAAGCTCTGAGTATCATTTTGGAGGAGTTTGGTCTTGTCTAACAAGAGTTAGAAAGGTGGGAGGGACAGTGGATGTACCCAAAATTTATGGAACCACTATAAATCTTTATGTGGTTGTTTGTGTGTTTGTTTTCCTCTTATTAATTTCAGGTGTTAAGGACAAGCTCTAGATCACCCTAAGATGAAAGATAAAAGAAAGCAACAAGATAGAAAAAAAACTAAAATGATTTAAATACCTATTCACCCTCCCTCTAGATGACCAACTAACCTTGAAATAAGAACTTTCAAGTGGTATCAGAGAGGGTTGCTCAAAACGGACCTAACAATTTGAGTAAGCCTCCAAGGTTAGCTAAAACTTATTACATATGGGTTTAGGAGTGAACTACAGGGAGCTGGGTGCAATGAAGCTTCCTATCTACAAGAAAGAGAGTTTTGGCAAATGGAAGGAGAGGGTCAGGCTGTTCATAGAAGTAGCTGACCCTAGAATCTTTATGACTGTCAAAGAAGGACCTTTCATCCCCATGAAAGTGTCTATCCTGGATGGAAATATCCAGACACCCAGGACTTATGAAGAAATGATAAAAGATGAAGTCATTCTTTCCACCATGAACAAGAGAGCTCAAAATGTCATAGTCAGTGCAATTGTTGATTCTATCCTTCAGAATCTGATTCACTGAAAGACTGCAAAGGAGATGTGGGACAATATGGTGTTCTACATGGAAGACATAGAGGAGGTGAGGTATGATAGAAAGTCTATGCTCAACCAGAAAATGAGGCCTTTAGACAGACCAAGGGGGAGAACATAGCCACTTGCAATGAAAGATTCTTTAGAATAGTGAATGTGCTAAGGACCTATGGAAGGGTCTTTAGTCATTATGAATTAAAAGATAAGCTCCTCAGGTCTCTCACCAGAGACAGGAACACAAAGATCTGTGCCATCAGAGAAATGGCTAAGCTAGGTGAAACTCCACCTCACACCCTATTTGGAAAGCCGCTCTCTTATGAGATGCAGCTAACTATCAGGAAAGAAGAAGAGACAAAATATAAGTCTTAGGCCAAAGAGAAGTCAGTGGCTTTCAAGCTAAAGCCACAAGCAAGAGCATGAGAAAGACCCCTTCTCCTCCAAGGAGACCAGCAGATTCAGACTGCTCTAAATTAAATGCATCAGACAGCGGCATGTCTGACGAGGACTTTGCTGTCTTCTCCAGGCAGCTCCATAGGCTGATGAAGAAGAAGCACTGGAATACAAGACCCTACTCCTCATCACATCACTGGAAGAAATCCTCTAAGGAGGACATGTATGGCTCTAAACTCAGTAAATAGAATTCAGCTAATGTTATCTGTTACTACTGCATCAAGCCAGGGTATGTCATTGCTAACTGCCCTATGAAGAGAAGGGAGGATGGTGAGAAGAAGTCTCACTAGAAGCTCAAGGGAAAGAAGGAAAATTCCTTTGTGTCTAAGAAAGAAAAGAGCTGGATAGACTCATCATCATCTGAGTCTGAAGAAGAGGAAGCCTATATTGGGCTAGTTGTTGTTCCTGCTGTTCAAGATAAAGCTGTTACAATAGGAATCAATGCCCCTCTAACACTATCAGATAGTGACTCAAAGGTGGATGAAGATGACCACAATTATAGAGGGTTGATGGCAGTGACTGATGATGAGAGCAGCCAAGATCAGCATGGTCAAAGAAAGGTATATTCTCCATCATGTTCTGTGTCCTTGCATGAGATAAGATCTGATGCAGGAGCCTCTTAATCTAATGGTGAAGATGATTCTGGATCAGAGGGTGATGTCAATCAATTGATTGACAGATATAGTGAACTTCTGAGTACCTTCAAAAAATGCAAGAAGCTGACTAAGAAACATGCTAAAGAGATTTTATCTCTTCAACCTGCTGCTTCTCGCTTGCTAAAACAGCTGCTGTGCTGAATCAGACAATGAGGGAGCTCAGTCATCTAAAAACCCTGTTTAGCATCCAGATGGAAACTATCAAAGGCAAAGATAGTCTCATCAAATATCTTGAAGAAAAACTCCAGAAGGAGAAAAGTATTATGACCAGCTTCTCTCAGCCAAATACAGTGTTGCCCATGATAGATTCCTTCTCCTCACAAAAGGGTAAGAAGGGATTGAGATTCAAGGATAAATCAAGACCTACCCATTCCAAAAGGAAAGGGAAAGTTCTAGCTGTGCCAATGGCATCTAGTCCACCTAACCCATTCAAGAGGGTGATATACCCTTCAAATAGGTATGACCAAGAAGTATTTTTGGTCACTATATGAATGGTGCATCCACAAGTGGAACAAAAAATGTTCCCTGCTATTGTGGAAGCTACAGTAGGCAAGTGCCTTTAAGGCTGCCCATGAAGATTCAATTCAAATGGTCCATCATAGACCATTTGTCTTTGGTGCTACATCCCCTCCTTTCAAGATGTGGGTGCAGCCAGTTCTCTGAACTTGCCAGCATAGAATAAGACTAAGGGTCAGTCTGTTAGCTTGACTAATGTGGCTATTTCTGATGCTATCAAGAGCACACCATCTGAAAAGAAATGTGCTGCTGATAGAATTCAGAACAGGCCAAACAAGCCAGCAAGCAGATTAACCTTCAGTCAAATTCTTGCTGAAAGGAAACAGAAAATGGCTACAACACCTTTTCCTTCTATCAAGGTTGCAGTCAAACCAACTGCTAGGCCCACAAAAAAGAGGAGTTACAATATTCATGATTGTTGGTGTTGTGACAAGATAGGCCATTATGCCATTGATTGCTGGCACAATCCCAATATGGTCAGAGCTAAAGGTTAGTCCACCAGTCAGAAAACTTGCTGGTGGGCATGTTCAGTTTCAGATTAATATGCACCTAGGACCCAATAGATATTGAGGTCCTAAGATAAAGTAAATTGTATATTACTGGTTAGTCCAAGTGGCCATACACCTATATGGTACTTGGACAGTGGATGTTCCATGCACATGACTGGGACAATGAGCAATTTGAAAGAGTACACTCCAGTAAAAGATGGACCCAAAGTAATCTTTGGTGGTTCAGATTGAGGGATAACAAGAGGGTATGGTAAGATCACCAATGGCATAGTCACCATCACTAAGGTGGCTTATGTTGAAGGGTTGCAACACAACCTTATAAGAATAAATTAGCTCTCTGAACTTGGCTATGTTATTGTCTTCCACAAGGATGAGTGCCTAATTAGAAGGTCAAGTGTCCAAGAGGTCATCTTGACATGCACTAGGAGTGGAAATTTATTGCTTGAACTTTCTATGTTTGAATACAGACTCTCCCGTCTGTCTAGTGGCAAATGAGAAAGCCTCTTATTGTGTCCTATGGCACAAGGGGCTAGCCCACATAAATTATAAGACTGTTGGTAAGCTCTTCATTCAAGAGCTAGTTAGGAATGGTCCCAATATGAAGTGCTCCAAGGAGGGAATTTGCTTTGCTTATCGAAAGGGCAAGTAGACAAAAGCTTTCTTCAATGGTATTGGGATCAAAGATTCTGTGAGGTGCCTATACCTCCTGTATATGGACTTGTTTGGTCCTATACCAGTTCATAGTCTTGGTAGGAAGGTCTACACCCTTGTGGTAGTTGATGACTTTTGCAGGTTTGCTTGGGTATTCTTCCTAAAGAGAAAGAATGAAACCCTGGATATTTTCATTAAGTTTGTCATGCAAATTTAGAATGAGTTTAACAGCTTTGTGGTCAAAATCAGAAGTGTTCATGGAATTGAATTCCAGTCTGATAGCATGACATATTCTGTGAAGAACATGAGATTCATCAAGAATTCTCTTCACCTAGAACACCCCAGCAAAATGGGATAATTGAGAGGAAAATAGAACTCTCATAGAGGCTGGTAGGACCCTGTTGAGTGACACATCTCTCCCAGAATACTTCTGGGCTGAGACAGTAAATACTATATGTCATGTCCTCAACAGGGTCTCTATCACCAAATGCCATAAGAAGACTCTCTATAGGATCTTAAAAGGCAAAAACCAAACCTGAGTTATCTCAGAATCTTTGGTAGTAAATGCTATGTGCTTCATAATGGAAAATCCTATATCACTAAGTTTGCTTGCCAAGTCCTTTGATAGGACTTTTGTTAGGTACTGTAATCATAGTAAAGCTTATAGAATCTACACTTGAAAAGCCAAGTTGTAGAAGAGTCAGTGCATGTAGTCTTTGATGAGTCTAACATGATTAACAGGGTGCTGTCAAGCCCCTCTTCTAGCACTGCAGGTACAAAACAAATGATCGATAATCTGACCATCAAGGAAGCAGAACTAGCTATGCAGAATGAAGTGGATATTCCAGAAGGTTCATCAGACACACTTGGAGCAGATGAAGATCAGCAAGGAACTATTCCTGAAGCTGAAGCTGAAAGAAGATTACCTCTAGCAATAAGGCATTTAAGAGACCATCCAGCTCACTAAATCATTGGTGAACCAAGCCATGGAGTAGTGACAAGAAGCAGGAATCTGAATGCGGCCATGTATGCAAGCTTTCTGTCACAAGTGGAGCCAAAGAAGTTTGAAGAGGCCAACATAGATCAATTCTGAATATGGCTATGCAAGAGGAACTAAATCAATTCAACAGATGCAAAGTATGGAAGCTGGTTCCCAGACCTCATGGACATAATGTCATTGGAGTCAAGTGGATTTATAGAAACAAGCTTGATGAAAATGACACTATAATTAAGAACAAGGCAATATTAGTAGCTAAGGGGTATAGACAGGAAGAAGACATTGATTTTGATCAAACCTTTGCCACTGTAGCAAGATTGGAGGCCATAAGATTATTTTTTGCATATGCTGCACACAAGGGATTCAAGGTCTCCTAGATGGATGTGAAGTCAGCCTTTCTGAATGGTGACTTAAAAGAGTAAGTCTATATTGAATATCCTTCAGAGTTTCTAGTTCCTAACTCACCTGATTCTGTTTATAGACTTAGGAAACTCTATATTGGCTAAAGCAAGCCCCTAGATCATGGTATGAGACATTGTCTAACTTCCTGATGACTAGTAGTTTAGTCATCATTTAAGGCTATTATTCTATTAGATACTTAATCAAATTAGCGTATTTATTCTTTATTTCTATAACATTTCGTAATATAAATATTTTACGTTATTACTTATATATGTTTCATTTTGTATGAATATGATAGGCCTGAGGGAATTCATAGGTAAAATCCCGCTGTCACAACCAAGGTTTGTATACAAGTCAAATTCGTTGACTTGGTTCTCTGGCCACTCGTGCAGGCTATCATTATATTTCTATAGGTACATATGTTTGTGTGTATATATATATATATCTTTACCATATATAAAGAAATACAAAACTCATGAATTATAAATTCATTGAAGAGATTATGACCGTCAGATCTAAATCATTTACTTAGCAATCATTGAAATATTAAAAATATAAAATATATCTAGATATCCTAAACGTATAGAGGGAGAAGGATAGAGAGAAAGAGAGGGAGGGAGAGAAAGAGGAGAGAGAGAGGGAGAGAGGGCTGCTGGCTGAGTGCAGCAATAATAATAATATATATAAGAGAGAGAAAAGAAAGGGAGGGAGATAAAAAGGAGGAATTGAGTGTTATATAAAATATATTATATATAGAGAATGGCAGTGAGAGAAAAACACATGGAGAGAGAGTGGCGAGAGGTAGGAGAGAGAGTGCGAGAATGGTAGGGAGAGAGAGAGAGGGAGGGAATTAGATATAAAAATAGGAGAGAGAGAAAAAGAGAAAAATAATCTTTTGTACATCAAAATTTATATTTTTCTACAAAATAAAATGATAATATTGATATATATTTTTTTACGGTCATTTTGAGTACTCATACATATATGTTGCGGGCATATCCCGCAGACGCATCGAGCACGGGCGAAGCTGCGGGCGAGGCCCACCATCGCCGACTGGGTACTGTGGCGTATGGCCATCGGGCCGGAGGCCCGTGCCTGTCACTAGTATATAGATATATATATATATATATATATATATATATATATATATATATATATATATATACTATGCCCGACACGGGGCTCCGCTCCTATGGCTATGAGCGACAGTACCCGACCGGTGAAGATGGGTTTCGCCCGCCCCATCAAGGCGGGTTTTGCCCGCAACATATACATATGAGTACTCAAAATGACCATAAAAATATACATAAATATTACAATTTTTATTTTGTAAAACAATATACGTTTTGACATAAAAATAGTAATTTTGAATTTAATAAAGTTGATTGATTTAATATCTTCACCTCGAAAATACCACTGATATGCCTAATGACAACCTTCCTTGAATAGACCGCTGACATACCTAATGACAATCTACCATAGTAGGTGTAAGAGCTTTACTAAATTTTTTTTTGAATCTAAATGAATTTTCATCATTACTTCTAATTTTTTGATAGTGTAATTACTTGAATGGACATTGTATTTTAATTTTTTTGAAATAGATTATAATATATGTCAAGTTATTAATATAAAAATGAGTGCATAATTGGTATTTTTGAATGTTTCACCAAAGGACAACTTTTCTCTTATATAATAGTGATATATATATATATATATATATATATATCAAAAGCTCCACAGCAGCTCGGTCGCCCTCCCCCAAGCAAGCTCGGCCACCTTGCTCCAGCTCCCGACCACTTCTACCAAGCTCAACTAGCCCGAGCTCCATCTTGCAAGCAGCTTCCGGCCAAGCTCCGCCATCATGCTCGGTCTGCCTCCTCGGCCCCACCATAGTTACAGAAGCTCGGCCATTTCCACCTCCATGCAACTGCTCGGGAAGCTCCAAGTGTAGCACCTCCAACTGCCCGAGCTCCACCGAGCTCGACCAGCATCCCTCCAAGCATCGACCGCCACTCTGCTGCTAGGCCACTCTGTTATTTTTGGTTGCAGTAAACCAGGATACTTCATATCAGAGTGTTCAGAGAATCAAAAGAAGGAAAGAAAAAGAGAAAAAGAAACCAGGAAACAGCACTACAGCAAGCCCTCCTCCAACAAGCATAAAAGAAAGGAGAAAGGCTTTGTGGCTGAAACCTGGAGTGACACTGAAGATGAATCTTCATCCTCTAGCTCTAGTGAAGATGAATCTTCATCCTCTAGCTCTAGTGAATCTTCATCCTTTGCAGCTCCAGCTAGCTCCAGCTCCTCCATCTAGGCACCATCACTAGCTGCTCCTCCTCCAAGCTACAGCCCGACAACATCTCCTCCTCATCAACCTCCTCCGACATGCAGCCACAGCAGCCCGAGCTCCATCTTGCAAGCAGCTCCCAGCCATCTCCAGCTCCTCAACATCCAGAAGCTCCGACCATGCCTACCGCCGCTCCACCATGTATGGAGCTTGTTGGATCCCTAGTTGATTTGGGCTAGGTTCACAAGCTTAGGATGTGACCCAACCTGTATAGCCAGGGTCAAAGTTGTGTCCTAGAGTCTAGGCCAAGTCCTTAGAGTCAACTTCAGATGGACCAGCTATCAATAAGAACATCAGAGACTCCAGACTTAGAAGATTTCAAGACTAAGTGAAATGAGTTTGACATTCGTCGAACTCAGCTCGACGAAAGATGTTCTGAGCTCGACAATCTTGAGACATTTCTTTGTGCTGAGCTCGACGATCCTTGTTCTCTATTCGACGAAGACTGAAATACTACAACAAGCTAAAGTCAGGATAACTCCATATTTTAACTAAGTCCACAATCATTCTTCGCTCGACGAATGTGGATCTCTGTTCGACGAATAAAGATTGACAGTGATGATTATCTGTTCGACGAACTCTGGATCTCTGGTCGACGAATGAAGATTGTCAGTTCGACGAAGATTGTTGCAGAATTGACAAGATTCCCGTGAAGACAAATTACTATTGTCTGGTCGACGAACTCATCAACTCTGCTCGACGAACTGTGAACTCAGCTCGACGATTCCTGTTCTTCGTTGGACAATTCCAGACTAGGTCATCTCCAGTTTTCTCGTCCCTTTTCTTGGCGATGATTCCTGAGTAATTAATGCCAGATTTTCTCGGAATGTTACCGTTAGAACGTGCATTAATCTTGGATTATTACATGCCATTTTTCCATGGTACAGTTAGGAAAATCATTGATTGCCGCTTCCTTCTCAGGCCGATTGCAATTACTGCTCAACATTCAAATTTCGAATATTCCTCAGTCAGTAAAAAGTCAAAAAAAAGAAGAGATTAACCAGTACTACAACACTAGCAGTGATACATGTTGAAACCGGAAATTGGTCTCTTGTGGGAGTTCGACCCTTGGGGAAGGGGTGACCGCGCACCTACTACCCTCAGCGAACGATCTAGGCACAAGACTAGGACACAAGGGACAGACCCAAGGTCTCAGTGTGGAGGACCCGCCGCATACCCGGAAGACTAACAAACTCTTCCCCTCCCAAGCCAAGGGCTGAGCTAAGGCACCTTCGAAGGGCTCTCTTGGCCGACCAGAACTTCTAAGGAGGATCTCAAGATCCACTCCTTAACTAGAGATGCCGCCTCGGGTCTATGCAAAATGTTCCCCGCCCGCCTTACTATTGGCGCAAAACCGCCCAACAGCCCTACTCTACGCAGCCCTAATTGGGCCGCTAATAGCAGAACTCCGCTATTCTGAAAGGATGACAACAGGCCATCAGGGGCTTCCCGGCATCTATACCTCGGGGCCCACACGGGGGGAGCGGTTCACGAACACACCGCTCGCCCAAGACAGCAGGAAACTACATATTAAAAGGGCATCACAGATATGAAAAAATATTACATGAATATGAATTCCGTACTCAACACGCAGGCCGACAATATAAACAAAAAGGCCTTCGAGGGCCGGCACGAGCTCGGGCTTAAGCCCGCTATTCCCCGCCTGGTACTACAACACGTGTACGCCAACGTCTCGACGAGCGGAGGCCAACTAGTCATCGGTCGGCTAACATAAGCGGGCCAAACACATTGCACACACCCCCTTTTTTGGGGCTATGGTGCGCATTCCCTGCAAGCGGCTAATAAACAACTTCCTCGTAGTCTTCTCCGGGAACCCCAGAACATCACCAATCCGGCTCACACGTCCGGATGGGCTTCACACAGCATGCATAAACCCATACTCACGCTTTCGGGTACTAATACAATTAACTGCGGGGACGTACATGTCAACCCGTCGGGGAGCTCCCTTACCCCCACCCGTTGGTGGAGAGGGGCTTCCGTGCAAATATGTAAACTGAAGGCTTCACCTGCCCAAGTAGAAACATCATTACCCTTGTCGCGTTCTTGGCGGCGGGGCCGGGAGAGGAGCTCCGGGTCGATCCTACTGCATGCGGCCGCGTCGGTGGTCGATCTCCACTCTAGGCCGAGCCTTGCTCCAGGCCGAGCCTCGCTCCAGGCCGAGCCTCGCTCCAGGCCGAGCCTCGCTCCAGGCCGAGCCTCGTTCCAAGTCGAGCCTCGCTCCAGGCCGAGCCTCGCTCCAGGCCGAGCTTGCTGCCGGGAGAGGGGGAGGTCGAGGTGTGCTGTTTCAGGTCGGGAAAAATAGTGGATCGACCGGGGTGTGGTTTCTGCTCTAGGTCAGGAAAAGAGAGGGCCGACCGGGGTGGCGTTGATGCTCCAGCCGACGAGAGAGAGAGAGGATCGAGGGGGGGGGGGGGGGGGGGGTTGTTGCTCCGGCCGACGAGAGAGAGAGATGGAGGCGCGTTCGGTGCTGTGCTACTCCAGGCCGACAGGAGAGAGGAAGGCCGGGGTTGGGGCTGCTACTGCAGGCGGCGGCGGCGAGAGAGAGGAGGTGGGAGACGGGGTGCTGCTCTCAGGCCGAGAGAGTGGGGAAGGGGGCGGCGGCGGCTGGGCTCCAGATCGACGAGAGAGAGAGAGAGGTGCGGGGGCGGGCGGCTGCTGTAGATGGCCGGAGAGAGGGAGGGTGGTGGCCGGAGGGAGAGGAGCGGCGCGGGTCGCTGTCCTCCTGGCCGAGCCCTAACGGGAAGCAAAAAATCCAAAACCCCCGATGCCCCTCCTTTCTTCCCCTTCTTTCCTGCTGTACCCCGCCTGATCCCTCTTATCCTCCTCCTTTCTTTTTATCTTATAACCTATATATAACATATATCTAATACATTATATATATTATAATATATAATTATATATATATATATATATATATATTATATATATTATATATATATATATATATATATATATATATATATATATATATATATATATATTATAAACCTATGCGCATAAAACTTCCGCACGCACGCACGGGGACCCGCATGTCTTCGAACGGGGTCGCACCAACTCGTCGCCCATAACACGCCCCTAGGCTAATATTTGGGGAGGGCCCCACTCGCCCGGCTATGAGGTTGTACAATACAGACATACAGACAGACAGTACTAAGAACAATCATACAAAATCTAAAGTTCTACTGCAATCTGCCTAAACCAGAGAACATCATCAAGAAGAAGAAGAACATTCAATCCTATCAAGAGTCTTCTTCCTTGAATCCTACAGGACAACTTCAGAAGGACAACAAAACTCTATATGTCAAAGAAGTTCCTAAAGCAATCTCTGGTCCAGGCACTCAAGCTCTTTGAAGACCTATCACCCTGTAGCAGTGCTCCAGTTGCTCTGCTGAAATCAATCCACAAGTCTTCTCAGTTGTTATTAAGAAAGAGAAGACCTCATCACACATTTTTCCATCCTCTGTACATGGTTTTAATTGCCTTCAAAATTATTCCTGGTTGCAAGTCTCATTCCAAAAGACTTGAGGTTTTGGTTTTTGAGTACATGATCAAAAGCTCATTGGTGTTAGGTACCTGATCAAAAACCTGAGCGGATTCCTACCAGGGTGGTAGAAGAGTGGATGTACCTAGGTTGGGAACCACTATAAATTTCTTGTGTCGTCTGGTTGCCCCTTTTCTTTTGTTTTGGCTGTGATCTGTGATTGTTTAGGTTGCTATGCTTATTTTATTTTATTTACTGACTTGTTCACTTAGGATTACAACAAAAGTTGTAAAATGTTTGTAGTGAGCACAATACTCTATTCACCCCCCCTCTAGAGTATTTCAGATCTAACCTGCACTTTCAATTGGTATCAAAGTGAGGTTGGTTAAAATACCACACCTTTAGAGGCTAATTGGTTGTACAGGCTAACACCTGAACTATAAAGATCCCTCTTGTTAGATCTGAGTGTTTTATTTCTCTTATTAGATTTATTTCTTCATAGAAATGGCCCAAAACAAAGATTATGCAAGCATCAGACCTCCAGTTTGCAATCTTAACAGATTTGCCATTTGAAAGGCAAGAATCATATTATACATGAACTCTATTGATGAAGATATTTTTGCTTCCATCTTGACAGGAGTACCTCCAGCACCTACAGCTTCTACAAGCACCTCCACCAACATGACTGTAGTACCTCCTCCTGAGAATAATGATGCGTACAAGAAAGCCAAAATTACAGATGCAAAGGCAATGAACATCTTGGCTCAGACAATGTCAGATGACATATTTCAGAAGGTGGTTGAGTGCACCTCAGCCAAGGCCATTTGGGACTCCCTCAACCAAATGGTAGATGGCTCAGCAGATGAAAGGAAAGATAGGAGATCAAACCTCATATCCCTGTATGAGAATTTTAAGAAGGATGAGGCTGAATCAGTTGCAGAAATGTATAATAGGTTGAGTTCAATCATTAATGAGCTCAAGACCTTGGATAAAGACATCACCCTGACAGAGGTGAATGATAAGATTTTGATGTGCTTCCCTAGCTCTTGGGATTCAAGAATCTGGCCTATTAAAGAAGCCAGAATCCTAAATGAGATATCAACTGAATCTCTACTAGGCAAATTAAAGTCTTATGAGCAGCTGATAAAATCAAGAGAAGCAGCTGAACAGAAGTCAACAACTCCAGTGAGAAAGGATCACAACATAGCCTTTAAAGCAACTGAGGAAAGTGAGACCTTAACATCCAATGAGGAACTCATGAGTCTCTTTGCAAAAAGATTCTATAAGATGGCTAGAAAGGATTTCAGAAGGAAATCATCCAGGCAGGATGATAAGCCCAGATTTGATAAGACACCAACCAAGGAGGTTATGTGCTTTGGTTGCAGGAAGCCTGGACATTACATCTCTGAATGTCCAGAAAATCAGAAGAAGGAGAAAATAGAGAAAAGGACTCCAGGAGAAAACACAGCAGCAGACCCTCTTCCAGCAAGTATAAAAAGAAAGACAAGGGCTTTGTTGCTGAGACATGGAGTGATACAGAGGAAGAATCATCCTCTTTCAGCTCAAGTGAAGAAGAGGAAGAAGCAAGATCCAAGGAGGTTTGCCTTATGACAATTGATGCCTCCAGGAGCAATTCAGGATCAGAAGGAGAATCTGAAGATGAGGCAGCCTCAGACTCAGATGCAGATCAGGTTTTTTCAGGCTTTAGTTTTAATTCTGATTTATTTAGAATTGAATTCAAAACTATGCGCTTAGATTTAATTAGTTCAGAAAAGGAATTAAAAACCCTTAGAGAAAGACTAGGAAATTTTGAATCTGTTAATTCAGAAAATATTAAACTAAAAGATCAACAAACTCTAACAAATGAACAAATAATCAAATTAAAATCTGATTTATGTGAGGCTAAACAACTTGAGCAATCTCTCAATGGGAGAAGTCTCAAGCTGATGGACATAACAAGCACAGTAAATGCCAGATTAAATGGCAAGCTGGGCTTGGGTGCTTCATCAAGTTTGCCCCCCATAATTAAGAAAAATATTCTTACAACCCCCATTAAATTTGTTTCTGCCAAAGGAAAAGAGAAGATACCCATAGACAAGAGAAATAAAAATCAGAAAACAACTGATAAAAACAAGGTTCAGCAACATTCGTTGAACTCAGATCGACGAAATGTGGCCAGTTCGTCGAACCCAGATCGACAAATGCTGAACGCAAACTTCAGTTATAACAATTCGTCTAACTGCGATCGATGAACTTTGTATGGTTCGTCGAGCAGAGGTCGACGAACTTGGGTTGCAGAAAATAACTACTGTCACTCTCTGAGCAGAGATCGACGATCTCACCCTATTCGTCGAACTCTGGTCGACTAACTTACAAGAATTTGTTGAACCCAGAAGGACCAAACTTAAATTATTTCTCTTATAGAAATTTTAAGCCAGCTAACAAATCATTCAATCCAGTAGCTGATTGGGTTATTCCACCTAGGAGATATCACCCCTTAGGTTATAAATCTCAACCTACATTGTCAGTTATTTCCAGCTTTTATTTTCAACCAAATAAAGGACCCAAGGTACCCTGGGTCAAGAACAATTGAGTTTTGTTTTTCATTACAGGTACAAGTGAAGAGCTGTCCAAGGGTGAGTCAGACCTGGTACTTGGACAGTGGTTGCTCCAAGCATATGACAGGCAGCAAGGACAATTTATCCAACTACAAGTCCAATCTAGGACCAAATGTGATCTTTGGTGATTCAAGAGTGGCCAGTCAGAAGGATATGTAACAGTGAAGATTGGATCAGTTACCTTCAAGAGAGTAATATATGTAAGAGTACTCAAACATAACCTAATATCCATAAGTCAATTATGTGATGAAGGTTATCAGGTACACTTTAACTCTACCTCCTGCTCTATTATTGATAATAAAAACAAAACTGTTTTAATTGGAATTAGACAAGACAACATATATATAGTAGATTTTATTTCTGCCCAAACTGATGTTTGTTTACTCAATATCACTAGTAACCAAAATGAGTTGTGGCATAAAAGATTAGGCCATATAAACCTTAAGAATATAGCTAAGTTATCTAAAGACAACTTGTTAGAGGTTTACCTTCTGGCCTATACAAGAAGGAAAACCTATGCAGGGCTTGTCAATTAGGCAAGCAAACTAAAACTAGTTTCAAATCCATTAATAAAAGTGATTCACCACCTAGGATTTTGTATTTGCTTCATGTGGATCTATTTGGACCCATTGCAGTACAAAGCCTAGGAGGGAAGTCTTACACTTTAGTGATTGTTGATGACTTCTCTAGATTCTGTTGGGTAGCCTTTCTGAGAGCTAAGTCAGATACATTCAAGGTTCTTACAGATTTTCTCAGGACCATATAGATTGAGTTCTCTACTCATGTTGCATTGATCAGAAGTGATCATGGCACAAAGTTTGAGTCTCTTCTTATGCATGAGTTTTGTGAGAAGGAAGGTATCATGCAGTGCTTCTCAGCTCCTAGAACTCCCCAACAAAATGGGGTAGCTGAAAGGAAAAATAGAACACTCATTGAATCTGCAGGTACATTATTGGCAGATGCTTACATGCCTCTATCCTTTTGGGCAGAAGCTGTAAACACTGCTAACTATGTCCTGAATAGAAGCCTTATACATAAGCTGAAAATAAGACCCCCTATGAATTACTTAAAGGGAAGAAACCTAAAATCACATACTTTAAAGTTTTTGGTTGTATATGTTACATTCACACAAATAACGAAAGATACATTAGAAAGTTTGAGGGTAATGCTGAAGAAGGGATTTTTCTAGGATACTCCCAAGTAAGCAAGGCCTATAGGGTTTTTAATAAATCAACCCTTAAAATTGAAGAATCAGTCCATGTATCTTTTGATGAAGCTATCATGTCTTATAAGGAGAAAGAGATTTCTACCATAAGCGCTTTGCACGTTCCACAACTGTGTGAGTCTATGGATGGACTAAACCTTACCCAAGAGGTATCAACCCATCCTTCTCCACAGGTTGCTGAAGACAGTGAAGAAGAGACTCAAGTGGAAGTGGTTGAACCTCCTTCAATAGCTAATAACATTCCTCAAGAGGAATTAATTACAGAAGCTGTTGCTGAACAAACTCCACCAACTGATCTCGTCACACTTAGAGATTACCCCATATCTCAAGTGATTGGAGACATTTCAGCAGGTGTACAGACAAGGCATCAACTCAACCAAGACTTGATGCATTCCTGTTTTCTCTCTCAAATTGAACATCTCTCCATCCATGAAGCTGAGCAAGATCCCCACTGGATCATTGCAATGCAAGAGGAATTAAATCAGTTTGAGAGATGTAGAGTTTGGGATTTGGTTCCAAGACCTCATAACTACCCAGTTATTGGAACTATATGGGTCTACAGGAACAAACTAGATGCTCAAGGGAACATAGTGAGAAATAAGGCTAGGCTTGTTGCTCAAGGCTACAGGCAAGAGGGAGGAATTGCCTATGACCAAACCTTTGCCCCTGTTGCAAGGTTAGAGGCCATAAGAATATTCCTTGCCTATGCAGCTTACAGGAGATTCAAAGTCTTCCAAATGGATGTCAAGAGTGCATTTTTGAATAGAGTGCTTCAAGAAGAGGTTTATGTGAAACAACCTCCAGGTTTTATCTCTCTAACTTATCCCTCTTTTGTATTTAAATTGCATAAATCTCTCTATGGTTTATAACAAGCTCCAAGAGCTTGGTATGAGACCTTAACAAGCTTTCTTTTAGAGCATAAATTTACAAGAGTAACCATAGATAAAACTCTTTTCACTAGACATCATAAGGACCAATTCTTGCTAGTACAAATATATGTAGATGACATCATCTTTGGGTCTACTGATCCAAATTATGCAAGAGGTTTGCTGACCTCATGCATTCCAAATTTGAGATGAGTAGCATGGGTGAGCTTTCCTACTTCCTTGGTCTCCAAGAGAAGCACCTCCCTGATGGTATCTTCCTCTGCCAAGCTAAGTATGCTAAAGATCTTATTAAGAAGTTTGGGATGGGTGATGCTTCAGGAATGAAAACACCTATGGCTACTAATGCTGTTGTGGATTCTGATGCAGCAGGGAAACCTGTAGATCAGAAACATTATAGGGCAATTGTTGGATCCCTATTATACCTAACAGCTAGCAGGCCTGATATCATGTTTGCTACATGCCTTTGTGCTAGGTTCCAAGTGAACCATAAAGAATCTCACCTTATTTTCTTAAAAAGAATTTTGAGATATATAAAGAGTTGTCCTAATCTAGGACTCTGGTATCCTTGCAGAGTCAGAGTTTGAGTTAACTGGATACTCAGATGCTGACTATGCTGGATGTAGAGTGGATAGGAAGAGTACCTCTGGAACTTGCCAGTTCCTGGGTATGAGACTTGTCTCCTGATTTTGTAAAAAAGCAAACATCTGTGTCTACATCAACTACAAAAGCAGAATATATGGCTGCTGGCAGCTGCTGTTCACAAATGTTATGGATAAAAAACCAACTCCTAGACTATGGTGTCAACTTAAATAATTCAACATTATTTTGTGATAATACTAGTGCTATTGCTATAGCATAGAATCCAGTTCACCATAGTAGGACTAAACATATTGATATAAGACATCATTTCATTAGAGATAATGTAGACAAAAAGAAAATTAACCTAATCCATATTCCTATTGATTTACAGAGAGCAGACATTTTCACCAAACCCTTGGATGAGAAAAATCATCTGTTCTTCATAAATTAACTGGGAATGATCAATGGAGAAGAGTTAAATTAGTTTCTGTCTGCATTCGATGAATTTTCCAGAGTTCGTCGAATGGAGTTCAACGAATTAGGGAAAGTTTAAGAGATGCTCGTCGAACGGAGATCGACGAATTCTCTGTGTGTGGAAACAATTTTCGTCGACCGGAGATCGACGAACTTTGCTTCAGAAGACATTTCGTCAACGCAGTTCGACGAACTGTTTTCGATTCTTTTAGATGAGATCGACGAATTATTTATCTATAATTTATTTCGTCGACCTCAGTTCGAAGAACTGTTTCATTTTCGTGGAATGGAGATTGTCGATTCATATTCTGGAAAACTTATATCTAGGTTTTCTTCGACCTCCTCCGTCCCGCACTTTCTGTTCTCTTGCTCTTGATCGCCGTTTTCTCTGTCTCTCTTGCAGGTCATCAATGGCGATTCCGGCGAGCACCTTGGCTGCCATGAAATTCGACACCGGCTTTGACATGGATTTTGATTCTTTCCAGCACTCTGACCCAATATTTCTCTACATTCTGGAATTTTTGGAAGAACTTGGTCTCAAAGATTTTATGACTAGAAGGATTAAACTGCATGCAACTGAAATTCGAGAATGGGTATACACTTCGTCAGTTTCTGAGGAAAATGTTCTGACAGGCAATATCGGGAGTAATGCTGTTTCTTTGTCTCCCGCCGTCCTTTCTGAAATTTTTGGGTTGGTAAATGGAGAAGATGACATGGATATGGATTCTGAAGAATACAGTTCGATGCTAAAGTTGATGGGGTTTTCTGGAAGCAACCCTAACAAGTTGTTAAAGAAACAACTGTCTGCCGCCTACCAGTTCTTGGCGGATATCGTGGGAAAAGTACTGATGGGCAAGCACACCGCACACGACTACAAACCAGACATCAATTTCTTGTCATGTGTGCTGTGGTCAATAAGCGTCCTATTGATTGGAGCAAGATCTTCTTTGAATTGATCAAGAAGAAGAACATCAAGAAAGAGGTTTGCTTTGGAAGAATACTGGGGATCTTCCTTAAGGAAAAGGATGGTGAATTCATGGTCTCCGCGACCATCTTTATCAATGCTAGCAAGCGCCTCACCTGCGCTCTGTTTGGAAGATGGTAGAGGATGATCTCCAAGCCGTCCAAGGCTTCCTCCTCTTCCATCCCTGCTTCAGAAGGCACCAGGGCTGTTAAAGCCACTCCCACACCTGCTGAGGAGATCCGTCCCCCTCCACCATCTCTTCCAGCACCCCTTCCAGCAAAGCAGCCTCCTCATGTGCCTACTCCTCCTCCATCTCCACCACTGGACATCACCAACATTCCATCTCCCCCTATGCAAGCTAATCAACAACCAACACCTCCAGCTTCACCTCATGACACATATATCCTTACACCTCCCCAGTCTCCACTTCCCCCTCATTTGTCCTCCATTCCATCTTTTACCCTACCCTCAGACATTGCCATGCCAGATGCCACCATTCCCTCTTCATCACCATCCACTCATCACATATCTGCTATTCCACCCTCCATTCCATACTTAGTTGCTCCCTCCTCCACACATAATGCAACATCCTCTTCCCCTTCCTCCTTTGATTCAACTACCATATCCTCTATTATCACCATTCTCACTCCCCTCATCAAAACCCTTATCACAGAGGCCATTACACCTCTTGTGAATTCTATTAATTCTTTATCTGCTCAAATTTCTACCCTTTCTGCTGCCCCCTCCTCAGTCCAGGGCCTGGCCTCAGTCCCCACTGAACCCAGGCAGGGGAGATGCCTGATGATGAAGTAGCAGCTCAAGCTTCAGATACAGATTCCCCAGCAGATACATCTTCAGAAGTTTTTCCAGGTTGCATAGATACAAAATTAATTGATTTGATTAATTTTATTAATACTGATATGGATATTGCTGACATGGATACTGTTGAAACTGTTGGTGATTTTATTCTCAATCCCACAGTTAATCTACAAGAATTACTGCAACATTTTGATACTGTACATTTGCAGTCTCTTCCAGCTGGCTTTACTAAGACACAGTTGGCTATTGTTCCCTATACATCTCCAGCTAGTCCTGCAGTTGCTAAGCAACTCTATGACAGTTTTGCTATCCCAGCTTTAGCTTCAATCTCTGCAGCTAGTCCAGAAGTTATTCCAGAAGCTATCTCAGCCCCAAGTTTTGTTATGGATGACTCTCCTATGCCTGATTTGGATGAGCTAATCCTGGCTGATATTGAAGAGGAAAATAAGGCAGCAGCTGAAAGCTCTGTCCCCATTATTCCCGATTCCTGTACAGTCTCCTCCTCACCTATTGCTGAAACTTCAGTTCCTTCAACTTCTGCCCCTTCTATAGAGAAAGCTGTTATTGATGATAAAGCTTTAAAAGTATTGGATGCTTTATATGATAACCCTCATGGTTCTGATACTGAAGATGATGAAGCTGATGATGATTCAGATGAAGAAGCCTCTAAGAAGAAAAAGAAAATGTTATCAAAGAAAAGGAAGGCTCCTCCTCCTCCAGCTCTTAAGCCTAATCCAACTGCTGACACCCCTTATTACATTTTGCATAATGTTACTCCTTATAAGGGAATGCCTGCATGGATGTGGTTATCCAAGAACCAGCAGAAGGATAGGAAAAGAAGTAAGAGATATTCTCCTCCTCCAGTTCATAGATATAGAAAGGATCCACCTCCTCCTCCTCCAGCAGCTGGTGCCACTGGCTCTAGCTCTTAGAGATCTGCCCCCATGCAAACCTATCAGAGACATTCAGGGAGATCCTCTAGAAGCAGCCAGCAGAGGCAACCATCCTCAGGAAATCAACATCAAGAACATCAAACTCAACATCAACAGCAACATACATCTGAAGATCAGAAAGCTGACAGTCCTAAAAGGCCATACTCTCCTCCTATTTCATTTGAAGATCCTAAAACAGCCAATACTGTAAGAATGGCTAGATTCCAGGAACTAATTGGCCTATCATTGATCAATAAAGCCAAAGCTGAAGGAAAGACATTTCTGGATTTACAACAATGCCAAACTACAGAAAGGAAGAATTAAAAAGGTTCGACAAAGGTAACAAACACTTCAATGTTGATGATTATATGAAGCTCCATCCTGAAGCAGTTGTCCCCAGAGCAACATCACTGAAAATCATTGGGGCAGCTGACATCACTATGACTCAAGCTCAGGCTCAAGATCCAACCAGAGAAATTATCTTCAAAAAGCCAGGAGAGAAGACAACAGAAGACAAATCTATGCAAAAGAAGAAGAAGTAATCTTTATTTTATTTCTATTTCTTTCTGCAATTTGTTTTCAAACTGTCTTTTGTTTAAACAAAGCCTGTATATATATATATCTGCTGCATGTGTTAGTAATTCTCTGCCAGATTTATTTCTTCTCTTGCTTTGTTTATCTGTTGTGAGTCTCTTAGTGACATCACCCAAATAATGGGAGATTGTTGGATCCCTAGTTTATTTTGGGCTAGGTTCACTAGCTTAGGATGTGACCCAACCTGTATAGCCAGGGTCAAAGTTGTGTCCTAGAGTCTAGGCCAAGTCCTTAGAGTCATGATGGGCTAAAACCCGAACAGGCAAGTGTACCTGTCGAATTGTAGTATCAAGGTCGTATTTAAACATGAGGTTGTCAAGTACTGCTACTCACGCTTGAACTATTATCCTACCGAAAGAAAATGGGTTTTGAGAATTTTTAAACTAAACGAAAATGAATTTTTTAGACCAAAAAACTTTATAATAAAAGGCTAGCATTCGATCGAAGATTCACCATAAAACGAAATGAGAGGGATGAAAAGGCATAGTTTTAAATTTGCAAATCATACTCGACCGTGACGGATCCGAAAATAAGACAAAATCTCGCTAGAGCATTAAGTCTCCTAACTTATAGACGCTTTGATCGAAATCTCTTTACAAATCAAAGAGGCCTAAAGTTGCATTATCGAGGTGACCCGCACTATTGGATTTGACTCCAATCCGGAAGATTTACGTCATCCTATCTCTAGGGTTGCATTCAACTCCTTCCTTCTTTGAGTTATCTTTCACATTCACGAGCCTCTCGGCTACTCAAATATGAGATCCCAAGCCTACTACCGTATACCGGAAATACGGAGTCGACGCAAGAAGAATCAAAGAAGGATCGAATATAATTTAGACAAAAATAAAACTAAAAAATAAAGGAAAACCTCATCTCATTTCATGGATCCCCATGATCGAATGCTAACGGAAAATTAGCTACGCATAGTAAAAAGGGAAATCACAAGAATAAGAGAAAGAGAATAATTTTTCATTAAAAAGTTAAAAGGAGGTACATAATAATAAAGACAAGACAATACTATTCTATTAAAAGAAAGATTACAATAAGAAGAGAAATACAACAAGAAATGAAAACTTGCATTAGAACAAAATCTTAACTAACTTAAACCAAAACTTCTCTAATAAAAACTTTCTAACTCATCAAGCTTCTCTTTTTTTTCTCTCCTTTCAACATGAGGCATGTGCTTCCTTTTATAGGAGAGGAGGAAGGTTCTAGAAAAATGGGGATGAAGGGATAAAGGGGGTGGCCGGCCATGTGTAGGGGAGAGTGTTCATGCATGGCATTAAATGAAGGAAGAGGGAGAAGATACATTCATGCATATACATTTAAAAGAAATGAAATAAATATAAGAGGGGGGATGTATGGGTTTAAATGAGAATGAGAGAAAAGGAAGGAGGGGTGAATGAGAAATAAATAAGAGGGAGAGAGTGTGGATTCATTGCATGTGATTTATGGAAATGAAATAAAATAAAGTAGAGAGGGGGAATGGATGTAGAATAATGAAGTGGGGGAAAAATAGGGAGCCGGCCATGCATGAATGAGAGATTCATGCATGTGGAAATTAATGAGGATGGGAGAGAGAGAGGATATGCAAGAATGTGGATTAAATAAAGAAAAAAAAGAAATAAAAGAGGGAGAGAAAGAGGGGTGGCCGGCCATATGAATGAGAGATTGCATGAATGCAATAAATGATGAGGGAGGGGGGAAAATGAGTGGCCGGCCACACATGGATGAAGTGGGCTGCACTATATGGGCTTGGGAAGCTTGAAGAGGGGCTGAATGCATCATGTAGGCTTCAAGGAAAAGGGCCGGGCTGCTCCAAACTTCAAGGGCTGCATGTAGGGGGCTGCATCATGTAGAGGGGCTGCACCATAAGTGGTCGGGCTGCACCATGTGGGCCGTTTTGGTGGAAGAGGGCTGCTCCAATTGGGTTGCATTATGTAGTGGCCGGGGTGCATCATGTGGGCTGTTTTGGTGGAAGAGGGCTGCTCCAATTGGGTTGCATTATGTAGTGGCCGGGCTGCATCATGTGGGCTGCACAACAACATAAAACATAACAAATTAGACACATATTTTTTTTTATCAAAACATTAATTATTATAACATACCTATAAAATAAAAATAAGATTGAACATAACATAAACATAACATAACATAAAAAAATATATTTATAACAAACAAATAAGATATGAAAGAAAGCATAATAAGAATAAAGTAAGCAAAAAATTCCAATTAACCTAGGAATTTCTTAAACTAAACTATATCAAAAATGATGACTAAAAGTAGTCATCAAATTCCCCCATGCTAGAATATTTGCTTGCCCTCAAGCAAATAGAATTGAAAACTAGGGAAATAGTAAATAAAGCAAATTTAGATTTCATAATTAAGAAAAACAAACATGAAAAATTAAACTATCTTAATTCCTATGTTAACAACTAGTGGGGTGAGAAGTGCACAATAGAAAACTTGAAAGTGGAGACCTAAAAATATCATTAGAACATAAAGAAAATTTACACATTTCTAAATCTTAAAACAAGGCATCCAAATTAATGAAATTAAGAAAAGCAAAAGTAGAAGTTCTAAATAGACGCGCATTAACGAACTACTAGGTTGCTAGAATAACAATTAACCCTAAATCACCTCAAGATAACCTCCAAAGAAATCCATCAATGATGGTGGCCATAGGCTTGTCCGTTCATACTCTCTCCACTACGCGAATTTACGTTCTAAAGATTAATAGGACTTCTATAGGCGTTAAATCTTGGCTTAGGTAAATGATTAGAAAATGAAAATAAAGATAAACATGAGGCTTAAACACTAAACCAAGGTTGAGCTCAAAATAAAAACATGAAGAGAAATGATAAATGACAAGTACATCATTTTTCAATTCAAACTAACAAACAAAGGCCATGAATTTTTTTTTCTTTACATAAATTGGCCACAAATAAACTTCATTTTTTTCTTTTTGATTGATTTCACATTTTTTTTTGATAATAATAATTTTTTTCTTCTTTAATAACTTTTTAAGGAAAGCTCCAAATATAAGTTTTAAATACTCCTTTTCATTTCAAAGATATAACCCTTCACAAAAAATGATATTTAAGCTCAAAGTTTAGTGTGAAATGGGAAAAACATTTGGCTTTGGTGAAATGATGAAATGAAAGGTGGAGCTAAAAACAAAGAAACATGGAAAAAGGCCCAAAATTATTTTGCAATGGTAAATATTGTTGGTGGGCAAGAAAAGCTCAAACTAGTCAAAGGGTGGCCTAAATCATTTCTAAAGTACGTAAAAACGACGCAAATGTTTCGAGAGTCGCTAGGGACAAGTTCTAGACACCAAGAAAGACTACCCCACAAATGAAAAAGAGCTAATGTTACCTAGCAACCATTCGCAAGCAACTAACCGAATAAAAAGGCATAACTACAAATTGCTAACTTATAACGTAAAAAACGGATGCCTATATTTAAGAAAAAGAAACTAGTAAAACTAAGCTATGTTAAACGGATAAATTTAGGAAACTGTTTCAAAGAAATCTAAATAGAACTAAGGAACCGCACGGGCCTACACATCACTAGAAGAAACATAAAAATAAAGATGAAAATAATTTTCGATTTTATTTTTCAAATATATTTTAGCATTTTTATTTTTGGATTTTTGAAATAGTTAAATAAAAACAATAAAAAGGCTTAATATAACTATACTAATTTTTTTTGAATTTTGTTTTAAAGCATTTTTTTTTCTAAAGGAAAGAAGAAAAAGAAAGAATCTAAACCCTCCCCCATGCTTAAATTTTGCATTGCCCTCAATGCAAAAGAAAACAAAAACAAAAAAAAGGAGAAGAAAAGGGAGGAGGGTGCAATAAAGTAAATACTTAAAAAGAAAACGACTTCCCCGGATTCGTAAGGCAGAATGCTGATTTCGTTCCCCCATGCTTAAGCTGGACACTGGCTCAGGCCTAAGGAAGAGAAAAAAAATGATGGAGCCAAACGAACCGTCGGATGTTTTATACCTGCAAAACACAATAAGCACAAAAAAAAAAGAAATAGCAAAAGGATAAGCAAGGGTGCCTCCCAAGAGCGCTCTTTGTTTAACGTCGGTTGAGCCCGACGTTATTGGTTAGCTAAATGGAAAATAAAAAGTGAAGTGCAGTGGTAACTCCCTATGTATGTGCGCTTAGGAGAGTAAATTAAAAAAAGGAAAAAGTGAAGAATCGCACCGACATGCGGTGGAATGTTCAAGGGAATGACGCCCAAAAAGGAACAGATGGAGTTATAGAAGAACTCCGCTGTAAATAAGAAGTGGTCGTCAACAGGAGAAGAGAAAAAAGAAGAAGAAATAGAAAGAGGAATAAAAGAAGGTGAAAAAGAGGTTTCATTAACGAAAATTTCACAAGGAGAAGGAGAATCTTGGGAAATTTTGGGGGAGGAGGGGGGGTAGAAAGAACTAAAGAAGAAGTATCTAAAATAAAAGAAGAAGATTCGCTAAAAATAGGAAAATTTGGAATAGTGGAAGTTGAAATTAAAATGGAATCACAAACGTCTTCAAAAGAAGAAATAAGAGACGTCTCGTCATCCTCAACGGGTAAGAAGCATGCCGGAATATCCATAGAGGTGTCATCCAAAGGAGGAAGGAAACAATCCGGAATATCCAAATAGTTATCCTCCTCGAGAGGAAAAAAACACACCGGGATATCCGGTGACTCATTACATGAAGAAATTGGAGGAGACGGAGAAGAAGACGAAGAAAACGAAGCGGCCTCACGAGAAAAATAATCGATAATGGTCTTTATATGCGAATTAATATTATCAATAGAAGTTTGCAATTCAAAATACGCATTATCGATTGAATTAAAATTTAGAGGCGCGGCGCTTTGCGGGGCAAAATCATAAGAAAAATAAGACGGGTTCCCCATCTCCCAAGTAGGATAAAAATTGGAGTAAGGGTCAAATTGGCCACTTTGACTTGCTCCATAAAAATTGAAATCAAAAGAGGGAGGGGGTCCTGAAAGACATTTAGAATAAAAGTGGTCAAGCGACCCGCAAAAATTACAAAATGCGCCAAAATAAGACGATTGCATAAAGAAAAACTGTTACCAAAAAGGAAGCGAAAAATTAAATTTTTTTTTATTTGATTTTTGCAGAAGTAATAGCTTAAGCGTTTTCAAAATATTGACGAAGAAGTCCCCGGCAACGGCGCCAAAAACTTGATGGGCTAAAACCGAACAGGCAAGTGTACCTGTCGAATTGTAGTATCAAGGTCGTATTTAAACACGGGGTTGTCAAGTACTGCTACTCACGCTTGAACTATTATCCTACCGAAAGAAAATGGGTTTTGAGAATTTTTAAACTAAACGAAAGAGAATTTTTAGACGAAAAAACTTTATAATAAAAGGCTAGCATTCGATCGAAGATTCACCATAAAACGAAATGGGAGGGATGAAAAGGCATAGTTTTAAATTTGCAAATCATACTCGACCGTGCCGGATCCGAAAATAAGACAAAATCTCGCTAGAGCATTAAGTCTCCTAACTTATAGACACTTTGATCGAAATCTCTTTACAAATCAAGAGGCCTAAAGTTGCATTATCGAGGTGACCCGCACTATTGGATTTGACTCCAATCCGGAAGATTTACGTCATCCTATCTCTAGGGTTGCATTCAACTCCTTCCTTCTTTGAGTGATCTTTCACATTCACGAGCCTCTCGGCTACTCAATATGAGATCCCAAGCCTACTACCGTATACCGGAAATACGGAGTCGACGCGAGAAGAATCAAAGAAGGATCGAATATAATTTAGACAAAAATAAAACTAAAAAAATAAAGGAAAACCTCATCTCATTTCATGGATCCCCATGATCGAATGCTAACGGAAAATTAGCTACGCATAGTAAAAAGGGAAATCATAAGAATAAGAGAAAGAGAATAATTTTTCATTAAAAGTTAAAAAGAGGTACATAATAATAAAGACAAGACAATACTATTCTATTAAAAGAAAGATTACAATAAGAAGAGAAATACAACAAGAAATGAAAACTTGCATTAGAACAAAATCTTAACTAACTTAAACCAAAACTTCTCTAATAAAAACTTTCTAACTCATCAAGCTTCTCTTTTTTTCTCTCCTTTCAACATGAGGCATGGGCTTCCTTTTATAGGAGAGGAGGAAGGTTCTAGAAAAATGGGGATGAAGGGATAAGGGGGTGGCCGGCCATGTGTAGGGAGAGTGTTCATGCATGACATTAAATGAAGGAAGAGGGAGAAGATACATTCATGCATATACATTTAAAAGAAATGAAATAAATATAAGAGGGGGGATGTATGGGTTTAAATGAGAATGAGAGAAAAGGAAGGAGGGGTGAATGAGAAATAAATAAGAGGGAGAGAGTGTGGATTCATTGCATGTGATTTATGGAAATGAAATAAAATAAAGTAGAGAGGGGGAATGGATGTAGAATAATGAAGTGGGGGAAAAATAGGGAGCCGGCCATGCATGAATGAGAGATTCATGCATGTGGAAATTAATGAGGATGGGAGAGAGAGAGGATATGCATGAATGTGGATTAAATAAAGAAAAAAAAAGAAATAAAAGAGGGAGAGAAAGAGGGGTGGCCGGCCATATGAATGAGAGATTGCATGAATGCAATAAATGATGAGGGAGGGGGGAAAATGAGTGGCCGACCACACATGGATGAAGTGGCTGCACTATATGGGCTTGGGAAGCTTGAAGAGGGGCTGAATGCATCATGTAGGCTTCAAGGAAAAGGGCCGGCCTGCTCCAAACTTCAAGGGCTGCATGTAGGGGGTTGCATCATGTAGAGGGGCTGCACCATAAGTGGTCGGGCTGCACCATGTGGGCCGTTTTGGTGGAAGAGGGCTGCTCCAATTGGGTTGCATTATGTAGTGGCCGGGCTGCATCATGTGGGCTGTTTTGGTGGAAGAGGGCTGCTCCAATTGGGTTGCATTATGTAGTGGCCGGGCTGCATCATGTGGGCTGCACAACAACATAAAACATAACAAATTAGACACATATTTTTTTTATCAAAACATTAATTATTATAACATACCTATAAAATAAAAATAAGATTGAACATAACATAAACATAACATAACATAAAAAAATATATTTATAACAAACAAATAAGATATGAAAGAAAGCATAATAAGAATAAAGTAAGCAAAAAATACCAATTAACCTAGGAATTTCTTAAACTAAACTATATCAAAAATGATGACTAAAAGTAGTCATCAAGTCAACTTCAGATGGACCAGCTATCAACAAGAACATCAGAGACTCCAGACTTAGAAGATTTCAAGACTAAGTGAAATGAGTTCGACGTTCGTCGAACTCAGCTCGACGAAAGATGTTCTAAGTTCGAAAATCTTGAGACATTTCTTTGTGCTGAACTCGACGATCCTTGTTCTCTGTTCGACGAAGACTGAAATACTTTAACAAGCTAAAGTCAGGATAACTTCATATTTTGACTAAGTCCACAATCATTCTTCGCTCGACGAATGTGGATCTCTGTTCGAAGAATAAAGATTGACAGTGATGATTATCTGTTTGATGAACTCTGGATCTCTGGTCGACGAATGAAGATTGTTAGTTCGACGAAGATTGTTGCAGAATTGACAAGATTCCCGTGAAGACAAATTGCTATTGTCTGGTCGACGAACTCATCAACTCAGCTCGACGAACTGTGAACTCAGCTCGACGATTCCTGTTCTTCGTTCGACGATTCCAGACTAGTCATCTCCAGTTTTCCCGTCCCTTTTCTTGGCGATGATTCCTGAGCAATTAATGCCAGATCTTCTCGGAATGTTACCGTTAGAACGTGCATTAATCTTGGATTATTACATGCCGTTTTTCTATGGGACAGTTAGGGAAATCATTGATTGCCGCTTCCTTCCCAGGCCGACTGCAATTACTGCTCAATATTCAAATTTCGAATATTCCTCAGTCAGTAAAAAGTCAAAAAAAGAAGAAGAGATTAACCAGTACTACAACACTAGCAGTGATACAGACATACAGACAAACAGTACTAAGAACAATCATACAGAAATCTAAAGTTCTACTGCAATCAGCCTAAATCAGAGAACATCATCAAGAAGAAGAAGAACATTCAATCCTATCAAGAGTCTTCTTCCTTAAATCCTACAGGACAACTTCAGAAGGACAACAAAACTCTATCTGTCAAAGAAGTTCCTGAAGCAATCTCTGGTCCAGACACTCAAGCTTTTTGAAGACCTATCACCCTGAAGCAGTGCTCCAGTTTTCCTGATCCATTCAAGATCTCAGGGAGCAATCTGCTGAAATCAATCCACAAGTCTTCTCAATTGTTAATGAGAAAGAGAAGACCTCATCACACTTTTTCCATCCTCTGTACAGGGTTTTAATTCCCTTCAAAATTATTCCTGGTTGCAAGTCTCCTTCCAAAAGACTTGAGATTTTGGTTTTTGAGCACCTGATCAAAAGCTCATTGGTGTCAGGCACCTGATCAAAAATCTGAGTGGATTCCTACCAGGGTGGTAGAAGAGTGGATGTACCCAGGTTGGGGAACCACTATATATTTCTTGTGTCGTCTGGTTGCCCGTTTTCTTTTGTTTTGGCTGTGATCTGTGAATGTTTAGGTTGCTGTGCTTATTTTATTTTATTTACTGACTTGTTCACTTAGGATTACAACAAAAGTTTTAAAAAGTTTGTAGTGAGCACAATACTCTATTCACCCCCCTCTAGAGTATTTCAGATCTAACCTGCACTTTCAGAGCTCTCTACCTGAGCTCTCCGCCACCCTCGAGGCTCACGACTACGTAGCGATCTAGCTCAAGCTCCTCCACGCATCCACAACCTCCATCCGACCTCTTCAATGCTGCCATTACTCCCCAAGATCTCGCCGCTGACACCTCCTCCGTTTCACTAGGAGAAAGCATAATTCCACCGTTACTGTAGCATGAACAGTAACAGTGCAATTAAAATTAACCCAGCCATTATGTACTAATTATGCTTATAAATATGGATTGTTTTGGGCAATAAGGGGGAGATTTGAGCAATTCGGGAGACATTCTACTTAGAAAAATTCTATTCTAACAATCGTTTTTGAGAGTTGTTCATTTCAAGGGAGAGTTTATTGGAAGTCGAGGCCGAAATTTCTGAGCTCCAAGTTATCAAGTTTTTATTTTGTCATTTTTTCCGCCTGTCTTTTATAATCTTGTATGTTTTTTTCCATTACTTGTAGCCGCACAATCGTATAAATTCTTGTAATCCTTTTTCATTTAAAAAGCAATAATATTTTATCTTCTCAATTTACTACTTTGTCTCGTTAGTTTTCTTCTTTCCGATCATGTCATATTTTTTTGCGAATGATTCCTCAACCCCATGAGGCTCTAAATTTCTATGGTGCTCAGTCGAAAACAAAAACAAAAAAAAGATGATCCGAGGATGAGTTGATTTTAAAAAGAAAACGACTGATTTAATCTTTGATTTGTTTTTCTCAATTTGTTGAACATTTACGTTTTACCGTTGATCAATTCATTGAGCAAACAAAAAAAAAAAGCTATATATTTTATATAGTTTTTAAAATGGTTTTCGCTCTTTAGTTGGCCGAGAGGCTCTAAATGGAAAATAAAAAGTAAGGCGAATCGATCATTCATTGGTAAAAGAGTAGAACGCAACCCTCGAAAGAGGACAACGTAACTCTTCCAGATTGGATTAAAAATCCAATAGAGAGGTTCACAGGAGAAGAGAAAAAAGAAGAAGAAATAGAAGAGAGGAATGCGTGAAACAAGTCTTAGGGATGCGATTTGAGAACGAAAGTTCGGTCGATGCACCTAAGCTTAGGGGGGGGGGGGGGTGAACTAAAGAAGAAGTATCTAATCCTCGAAAGAGGAGTGTTCATGCTTCGGGAATCTCCACGGTCAAAGCCTCTTCAACAAGAAATTACATTTCTATTTCATTCCGTAATTTTTCTATATCCAAGGTGATTCAAAGACCGGGCACTACTTTTAACCCATCGAATTAATTTTATTAGTGTCTTCAGTTTTTACTATCCGCAACCCCAACCCAAATTTCGATTGATAAAATATAACGATTTTCAAAGTAGAATTACTCAACCACCCCGAGTCTAATACGACCTTGGTTTTATAAACCTATACCACTTCCGATATGGTACACTTGCCGTTGTCGTTTGCGGAGATAGTTTCGCGCAATCAAGTTTTGGCTCCATTGCCGTGACTTTGGTCGATAATTTTAAAAAGAAATAATTAGTAATTTTATCGTTCTCTTTTTTTTCGCCTATTTTTCAAAAAAAAAAATTAAAAGCGCAATCTAAATTCTCGGAAAGGACGGTTTGGGCTTGTCATCCCTACCATACACACTCTAGTACCGCTTCGAGCCCTTCACAGGGAAGACCTCGAAGCGGGACTAGAGTGTGTAATGGGATGACAAGCCCAAACCGTCCTTTCCGAGAATTTAGATTGCGCTTTTTAATTTTTTTTAAAAAATAGCGAAAAAAAAGAGAACGATAAAATTACTAATTATTTCTTTTTAAAATTATCGACCAAAGTCACCGGCAATGGAGCCAAAACTTGATTGCGCGAAACTATCTCCGCAAACGACAACGGCAAGTGTACCATATCGGAAGTGGTATAGGTTTATAAAACCAGGTCGTATTAGACTCGGGTGGTTGAGTAATTCTACTCACCGCTTGAAAATCGTTATTATTTTATCAATCGAAATTTGGGTTGGGGTTGCGGATAGTAAAAACTGAAGACACTAATAAAATTAATTCGATGGGTTTTAAAAGTAGTGCCCGGTCTTGAATCACCTTGGATATAGAAAAATTACGGAATGAAAATAGAAATGTAATTCTCTTGTTGAAGAGGCTTTGACCGTGGAGATTCCCGAAGCATGAACACTCCTCTTTCGAGGATTAGGTTCAACTAAGCTTAGGTGCATCGACCGAACTTTCGTTCTCAAATCGCATCCCTAAGACTTGTTTCACGCAGTGAACCTCTCTATTGGATTTTAATCCAATCTGGAAGAGTTACGTTGTCCTCTTTCGAGGGTTGCGTTCTACTCTTTTTACCAATGATGATCGATTCGCCTTACGAGCCTCTCGGCCAACTAAAGAGCGAAAACCATTTTGAAACTATATAAAATATATAGCCTCAATGAATTGATCAACGGTAAAACGTAAATGTTCAACAAATTGAGAAAAACAAATCAAAGATTAAATCAGAAAATCAACTCATCCTCGGATCATCTCGACTGAGCACCATAGAAATTTAGAGCCTCATGGGGTTGGAGGAATCATTCGCAAAAAAATATGACATGATCGGAAAGAAGAACTAACGAGACAAAGTAGTAAATTGAGAAGATAAAATATTATTGCTTTTTAAATGAAAAAGGATTACAAGAATTTATACGATTGTGCGGCTACAAGTAATGGAAAAAACATACAAGATTATAAAAGACAGGCGGAAAAATGACAAATAAAAACTTGATAACTTGGAGCTCAGAAATTTCGGCCTCGACTTCCAATAACTCTCCTTGAAATGAACAACTCTCAAAAACGATTGTTAGAATAGAATTTTTCTAAGTAGAATGTCTCCCGAATTGCTCAAATCTCCCCCTTATTGCCCAAAACAATCCATATTTATAAGCATAATTAGTACATAATGGCTGGGTTAATTTTAATTGCACTGTTACTGAAGGAAGAGGGAGAAGTTCATGCTACAGTAACGTTGGAATTAATTAAGAGGGGGGATCTTTCTCCTATTGAAACGGAGGAGGTGTCAGCGGCGAGATCTTGGGGAGTAATGGCAGCATGTGATTTATGGAAATGAAATTGAAGAGGTCGGATGGAGGTTGTGGATGCATGGAGGAGCTTGAGCTAGATCGCTAACGTAGTCGTGAGCCTCGAGGGTGGCGGAGAGCTCAGGTAGAGAGCTCTGAAAGTGCAGGTTAGATCTGAAATACTCTAGAGGGGGGTGAATAGAGTATTGTGCTCACTACAAACTTTTTGAGGGAGGGGGGAAAACTTGGCCGACCACACATTGTTGTAATCCTAAGTGAACAAGTCAGTAAATAAAATAAAATAAGCACAGCAACCTAAACATTCACAGATCACAGCCAAAACAAAAGAAAACGGGCAACCAGACGACACAAGAAATATATAGTGGTTCCCCAACCTGGGTACATCCACTCTTCTACCACCCTGGTAGGAATCCACTCAGATTTTTGATCAGGTGCCTGACACCAATGAGCTTTTGATCAGGTGCTCAAAACCAAATCTCAAGTCTTTTGGAAGGAGACTTGCAACCAGGAATAATTTTGAAGGAATTAAAACCCTGTACAGAGGATGGAAAAAGGTGTGATGAGGTCTTCTCTTTCTCATTAACAATTGAGAAGACTTGTGGATTGATTTCAGCAGATTGCTCCCCTGAGATCTTGAATGGATCAGGAAAACTGGAGCACTGCTTCAGGGTGATAGGTCTTCAAAAGCTTGAGTGTCTGGACCAGAGATTGCTTCAGAACTTCTTTGACAGATAGAGTTTTGTTGTCCTTCTGAAGTTGTCCTGTAGGATTTAAGGAAGAAGACTCTTGATAGGGATTGAATGTTCTTCTTCTTCTTGATGATGTTCTCTGATTTAGGCTGATTGCAGTAGAACTTTAGATTTCTGTATGATTGTTCTTAGTACTGTTTGTCTGTATGTCTGTATCACTGCTAGTGTTGTAGTACTGGTTAATCTCTTCTTCTTTTTTTGACTTTTTACTGACTGAGGAATATTCGAAATTTGAATATTGAGCAGTAATTGCAGTCGGCCTGGGAAGGAAGCGGCAATCAATGATTTCCCAAACTGTCCCATAGAAAAATGGCATGTAATAATCCAAGATTAATGCACGTTCTAACGGTAACATTCCGAGAAGATCTGGCATTAATTGCTCAGGAATCATCGCCAAGAAAAGGGACGGGAAAACTGGAGATGACCTAGTCTGGAATCGTCGAACGAAGAACAGGAATCGTCGAGCTGAGTTCACAGTTCGTCGAGCTGAGTTGATGAGTTCGTCGACCAGACAATAGCAATTTGTCTTCACGGGAATCTTGTCAATTCTGCAACAATCTTCTTCGAACTGACAATCTTCATTCGTCGACCAGAGATCCAGAGTTCATCAAACAGATAATCATCACTGTCAATCTTTATTCTTCGAACAGAGATCCACATTCGTCGAGCGAAGAATGATTGTGGACTTAGTCAAAATATGAAGTTATCCTGACTTTAGCTTGTTAAAGTATTTCAGTCTTCGTCGAACAGAGAACAAGGATCGTCGAGTTCAGCACAAAGAAATGTCTCAAGATTTTTGAACTTAGAACATCTTTCGTCGAGCTGAGTTCGACGAACGTCGAACTCATTTCACTTAGTCTTGAAATCTTCTAAGTCTGGAGTATCTGATGTTCTTGTTGATAGCTGGTCCATCTGAAGTTGACTTGATGACTACTTTTAGTCATCATTTTTGATATAGTTTAGTTTAAGAAATTCCTAGGTTAATTGGTATTTTTTGCTTACTTTATTCTTATTATGCTTTCTTTCATATCTTATTTGTTTGTTATAAATATATTTTTTATGTTATGTTATGTTTATGTTATGTTCAATCTTATTTTTATTTTATAGGTATGTTATAATAATTAATGTTTTGATAAAAAAATATGTGTCTAATTTGTTATGTTTTATGTTGTTGGTGCAGCCCACATGATGCAGCCCGGCCACTACATAATGCAACCCAATTGGAGCAGCCCTCTTCCACCAAAACAGCCCACATGATGCAGCCCGGCCACTACATAATGCAACCCAATTGGAGCAGCCCTCTTCCACCAAAACGGCCCACATGGTGCAGCCCGACCACTTATGGTGCAGCCCCTCTACATGATGCAACCCCCTACATGCAGCCCTTGAAGTTTGGAGCAGGCCGGCCCTTTTCCTTGAAGCCTACATGATGCATTCAGCCCCTCTTCAAGCTTCCCAAGCCCATATAGTGCAGCACACTTCATCCATGTGTGGTCGGCCACTCATTTTCCCCCCTCCCTCATCATTTATTGCATTCATGCAATCTCTCATTCATATGGCCGGCCACCCCTCTTTCTCTCCCTCTTTTATTTCTTTTTTTTCTTTATTTAATCCACATTCATGCATATCCTCTCTCTCTCCTCATCCTCATTAATTTCCACATGCATGAATCTCTCATTCATGCATGGCCGGCTCCCTATTTTTCCCCCACTTCATTATTCTACATCCATTCCCCCTCTCTACTTTATTTTATTTCATTTCCATAAATCACATGCAATGAATCCACACTCTCTCCCTCTTATTTATTTCTCATTCACCCCTCCTTCCTTTTCTCTCATTCTCATTTAAACCCATACATCCCCCCTCTTATATTTATTTCATTTCTTTTAAATGTATATGCATGAATGTATCTTCTCCCTCTTCCTTCATTTAATGTCATGCATGAACACTCTCCCCTACACATGGCCGGCCACCCCCCTTTATCCCTTCATCCCCATTTTTCTAGAACCTTCCTCCTCTCCTATAAAAGGAAGCCCATGCCTCATGTTGAAAGGAGAGAAAAAAAGAGAAGCTTGATGAGTTAGAAAGTTTTTAATAGAGAAGTTTTGGTTTAAGTTAGTTAAGATTTTGTTCTAATGCAAGTTTTCATTTCTTGTTGTATTTCTCTTCTTATTGTAATCTTTCTTTTAATAGAATAGTATTGTCTTGTCTTTATTATTATGTACCTCTTTTTAACTTTTAATGAAAAATTATTCTCTTTCTCTTATTCTTATGATTTCCCTTTTTACTATGCGTAGCTAATTTTCCGTTAGCATTCGATCATGGGGATCCATGAAATGAGATGAGGTTTTCCTTTATTTTTTTAGTTTTATTTTTGTCTAAATTATATTCGATCCTTCTTTGATTCTTCTCGCGTCGACTCCGTATTTCCGGTATACGGTAGTAGGCTTGGGATCTCATATTTGAGTAGCCGAGAGGCTCGTGAATGTGAAAGATCACTCAAAGAAGGAAGGAGTTGAATGCAACCCTAGAGATAGGATGACGTAAATCTTCCGGATTGGAGTCAAATCCAATAGTGCGGGTCACCTCGATAATGCAACTTTATGCCTCTTTGATTTGTAAAGAGATTTCGATCAAAGTGTCTATAAGTTAGGAGACTTAATGCTCTAGCGAGATTTTGTCTTATTTTCGGATCCGGCACGGTCGAGTATGATTTGCAAATTTAAAACTATGCCTTTTCATCCCTCCCATTTCGTTTTATGGTGAATCTTCGATCGAATGCTAGCCTTTTATTATAAAGTTTTTTCGTCTAAAAAATTCTCTTTCGTTTAGTTTAAAAATTCTCAAAACCCATTTTCTTTCGGTAGGATAATAGTTCAAGCGTGAGTAGCAGTACTTGACAACCCCGTGTTTAAATACGACCTTGATACTACAATTCGACAGGTACACTTGCCTGTTCGGGTTTTAGCCCATCAAGTTTTTGGCGCCGTTGCCGGGGACTTCTTCGTCAATATTTTGAAAACGCTTAAGCTATTACTTCTGCAAAAATCAAATAAAAAAAATTTAATTTTTCGCTTCCTTTTTGGTAACAGTTTTTCTTTATGCAATCGTCTTATTTTGGCGCATTTTGTAATTTTTGCGGGTCGCTTGACCACTTTTATTCTGAATGTCTTTCAGGACCCCCTCCCTCTTTTGATTTCAATTTTTATGGAGCAAGTCAAAGTGGCCAATTTGACCCTTACTCCAATTTTTTATCCTACTTGGGAGATGGGGAACCCGTCTTATTTTTCTTATGATTTTGCCCCGCAAAGCGCCGCGCCTCTAAATTTTAATTCAATCGATAATGGGTATTTTGAATTGCAAACTTCTATTGATAATATTAATTCGCATATAAAGACCATTATCGATTATTTTTCTCGTGAGGCCGCTTCGTTTTCTTCGTCTTCTTCTCCGTCTCCTCCAATTTCTTCATGTAATGAGTCACCGGATATCCCGGTGTGTTTTTTTCCTCTCGAGGAGGATAACTATTTGGATATTCCGGATTGTTTCCTTCCTCCTTTGGATGACACCTCTATGGATATTCCGGCATGCTTCTTACCCGTTGAGGATGACGAGACGTCTCTTATTTCTTCTTTTGAAGACGTTTGTGATTCCATTTTAATTTCAACTTCCACTGTTCCAAATTTTCCTATTTTTAGCGAATCTTCTTCTTTTATTTTAGATACTTCTTCTTTAGTTCTTTCTACCCCCCCTCCTCCCAAAATTTCCCAAGATTCTCCTTCTCCTTGTGAAATTTTCGTTAATGAAACCTCTTTTTCACCTTCTTTTATTCCTCTTTCTATTTCTTCTTCTTTTTCTCTTCTCCTGTTGACGACCACTTCTTATTTACAGCGGAGTTCTTCTATAACTCCATCTGTTCCTTTTTTGGCGTCATTCCCTTGAACATTCCACCGCATGTCGGTGCGATTCTTCACTTTTTCCTTTTTTTAATTTACTCTCCTAAGCGCATACATAGGGAGTTACCACTGCACTTCACTTTTTATTTTCCATTTAGCTAACCAATAACGTCGGGCTCAACCGACGTTAAACAAAGAGCGCTCTTGGGAGGCACCCCTTGCTTATCCTTTTGCTATTTCTTTTTTTTTTTGTTTGCTTATTGTGTTTTGCAGGTATAAAACCTCCGACGGTTCGTTTGGCTCCATCATTTTTTTTTCTCTTCCTTAGGCCTGAGCCAGTGTCCAGCTTAAGCATGGGGGAACGAAATCAGCATTCTGCCTTACGAATCCGGGGAAGTCGTTTTCTTTTTAAGTATTTACTTTATTGCACCCTCCTCCCTTTTCTTCTCCTTTTTTTTGTTTTTGTTTTTCTTTTGCATTGAGGGCAATGCAAAATTTAAGCATGGGGGAGGGTTTAGATTCTTTCTTTTTCTTCTTTCCTTTAGAAAAAAAAATGCTTTAAAACAAAATTCAAAAAAAATTAGTATAGTTATATTAAGCCTTTTTATTGTTTTTATTTAACTATTTCAAAAATCCAAAAATAAAAATGCTAAAATATATTTGAAAAATAAAATCGAAAATTATTTTCATCTTTATTTTTATGTTTCTTCTAGTGATGTGTAGGCCCGTGCGGTTCCTTAGTTCTATTTAGATTTCTTTGAAACAGTTTCCTAAATTTATCCGTTTAACATAGCTTAGTTTTACTAGTTTCTTTTTCTTAAATATAGGCATCCGTTTTTTACGTTATAAGTTAGCAATTTGTAGTTATGCCTTTTTATTCGGTTAGTTGCTTGCGAATGGTTGCTAGGTAACATTAGCTCTTTTTCATTTGTGGGGTAGTCTTTCTTGGTGTCTAGAACTTGTCCCTAGCGACTCTCGAAACATTTGCGTCGTTTTTACGTACTTTAGAAATGATTTAGGCCACCCTTTGACTAGTTTGAGCTTTTCTTGCCCACCAACAATATTTACCATTGCAAAATAATTTTTGGGCCTTTTTCCATGTTTCTTTGTTTTTAGCTCCACCTTTCATTTCATCATTTCACCAAAGCCAAATGTTTTTTCCCATTTCACACTAAACTTTGAGCTTAAATATCATTTTTTGTGAAGGGTTATATCTTTGAAATGAAAAGGAGTATTTAAAACTTATATTTGGAGCTTTCCTTAAAAAGTTATTAAAGAAGAAAAAAATTATTATTATCAAAAAAAAATGTGAAATCAATCAAAAAGAAAAAAAATGAAGTTTATTTGTGGCCAATTTATGTAAAGAAAAAAAATTCATGGCCTTTGTTTGTTAGTTTGAATTGAAAAATGATGTACTTGTCATTTATCATTTCTCTTCATGTTTTTATTTTTGAGCTCAACCTTGGTTTAGTGTTTAAGCCCTCATGTTTATCTTTATTTTCATTTTCTAATCATTTACCTAAGCCAAGATTTAACGCCTATAGAAGTCCTATTAGTCTTTAGAACGTAAATTCGCGTAGTGGAGAGAGTTTGAACGGACAAGCCTATGGCCACCATCATTGATGGATTTCTTTGGAGGTTATCTTGAGGTGATTTAGGGTTAATTGTTATTCTAGCAACCTAGTAGTTCGTTAATGCGCCGTCTATTTAGAACTTCTACTTTTGCTTTTCTTAATTTCATTAATTTTGGATGCCTTGTTTTAAGATTTAGAAATGTGTAAATTTTCTTTATGTTCTAATGATATTTTTAGGTCTCCACTTTCAAGTTTTCTATTGTGCACTTCTCACCCCACTAGTTGTTAACATAGGAATTAAGATAGTTTAATTTTTCATGTTTTGTTTTTCTTAATTATGAAATCTAAATTTGCTTTATTTACTATTTCCCTAGTTTTCAATTCTATTTGCTTGAGGGCAAGCAAATATTCTAGCATGGGGGAATTTGATGACTACTTTTAGTCATCATTTTTGATATAGTTTAGTTTAAGAAATTCCTAGGTTAATTGGTATTTTTTGCTTACTTTATTCTTATTATGCTTTCTTTCATATCTTATTTGTTTGTTATAAATATATTTTTTTATGTTATGTTATGTTTATGTTATGTTCAATCTTATTTTTATTTTATAGGTATGTTATAATAATTAATGTTTTGATAAAAAAAAATATGTGTCTAATTTGTTATGTTTTATGTTGTTGTGCAGCCCACATGATGCAGCCCGGCCACTACATAATGCAACCCAATTGGAGCAGCCCTCTTCCACCAAAACAGCCCACATGATGCAGCCCGGCCACTACATAATGCAACCCAATTGGAGCAGCCCTCTTCCACCAAAACGGCCCACATGGTGCAGCCCGACCACTTATGGTGCAGCCCCTCTACATGATGCAGCCCCCTACATGCAGCCCTTGAAGTTTGGAGCAGCCCGGCCCTTTTCCTTGAAGCCTACATGATGCATTCAGCCCCTCTTCAAGCTTCCCAAGCCCATATAGTGCAGCCCACTTCATCCATGTGTGGCCGGCCACTCATTTTCCCCCCTCCCTCATCATTTATTGCATTCATGCAATCTCTCATTCATATGGCCGGCCACCCCTCTTTCTCTCCCTCTTTTATTTCTTTTTTTTCTTTATTTAATCCACATTCTTGCATATCCTCTCTCTCTCCCATCCTCATTAATTTCCACATGCATGAATCTCTCATTCATGCATGGCCGGCTCCCTATTTTTCCCCCACTTCATTATTCTACATCCATTCCCCCTCTCTACTTTATTTTATTTCATTTCCATAAATCACATGCAATGAATCCACACTCTCTCCCTCTTATTTATTTCTCATTCACCCCTCCTTCCTTTTCTCTCATTCTCATTTAAACCCATACATCCCCCCTCTTATATTTATTTCATTTCTTTTAAATGTATATGCATGAATGTATCTTCTCCCTCTTCCTTCATTTAATGCCATGCATGAACACTCTCCCCTACACATGGCCGGCCACCCCCCTTTATCCCTTCATCCCCATTTTTCTAGAACCTTCCTCCTCTCCTATAAAAGGAAGCACATGCCTCATGTTGAAAGGAGAGAAAAAAAAGAGAAGCTTGATGAGTTAGAAAGTTTTTATTAGAGAAGTTTTGGTTTAAGTTAGTTAAGATTTTGTTCTAATGCAAGTTTTCATTTCTTGTTGTATTTCTCTTCTTATTGTAATCTTTCTTTTAATAGAATAGTATTGTCTTGTCTTTATTATTATGTACCTCTTTTTAACTTTTTAATGAAAAATTATTCTCTTTCTCTTATTCTTGTGATTTCCCTTTTTACTATGCGTAGCTAATTTTCCGTTAGCATTCGATCATGGGGATCCATGAAATGAGATGAGGTTTTCCTTTATTTTTTTAGTTTTATTTTTGTCTAAATTATATTCGATCCTTCTTTGATTCTTCTCGCGTCGACTCCGTATTTCCGGTATACGGTAGTAGGCTTGGGATCTCATATTTGAGTAGCCGAGAGGCTCGTGAATGTGAAAGATAACTCAAAGAAGGAAGGAGTTGAATGCAACCCTAGAGATAGGATGACGTAAATCTTCCGGATTGGAGTCAAATCCAATAGTGCGGGTCACCTCGATAATGCAACTTTAGGCCTCTTTGATTTGTAAAGAGATTTCGATCAAAGCGTCTATAAGTTAGGAGACTTAATGCTCTAGCGAGATTTTGTCTTATTTTCGGATCCGTCACGGTCGAGTATGATTTGCAAATTTAAAACTATGCCTTTTCATCCCTCTCATTTCGTTTTATGGTGAATCTTCGATCGAATGCTAGCCTTTTATTATAAAGTTTTTTGGTCTAAAAAATTCTCTTTCGTTTAGTTTAAAAATTCTCAAAACCCATTTTCTTTCGGTAGGATAATAGTTCAAGCGTGAGTAGCAGTACTTGACAACCTCATGTTTAAATACGACCTTGATACTACAATTCGACAGGTACACTTGCCTGTTCGGGTTTTAGCCCATCATGACTCTAAGGACTTGGCCTAGACTCTAGGACACAACTTTGACCCTGGCTATATAGGTTGGGTCACATCCTAAGCTAGTGAACCTAGCCCAAATCAACTAGGGATCCAACAATCTCCCCCTATTTGGGTGATGTCACTAAGAGACTCACAACAGATAAACAAAGCAAGAGAAGAAATAAATCTGGCAGAGAATTACTAACACATGCAGCAGATATATATATATATATATACAGGCTTTGTTTAAACAAAAGACATAGTTTGAAAACAAATTGCAGAAAGAAATAGAAAAAAAATAAAGATTACTTCTTCTTCTTTTGCATAGATTTGTCTTCTATTGTCTTCTCTCCTAGCTTTTTGAAGATAATTTCTCTGGTTGGATCTTGAGCCTGAGCTTGAGTCATAGTGATGTCAGCTGCCCCAATGATTTTCAGTGATGTAGCTCTGGGGACAACTGCTTCAGGATGGAGCTTCATATAATCATCAACATTGAAGAGTTTGTTGCCTTTGTCGAACCTTTTTAATTCTTCCTTTCTGTACTTTGGCATTGTTGTAAATCCAGAAATGTCTTTTCCTTCAGCTTTGGCTTTATTGATCAATGATAGGCCAATTAGTTCCTGGAATCTAGCCATTCTTACAGTATTGGCTGTTTTAGGATCTTCAAATGAAATAGGAGGAGAGTATGGCCTTTTAGGACTGTCAGCTTTCTGATCTTCAGATGTATGTTGCTGTTGATGTTGAGTTTGATGTTCTTGATGTTGATTTCCTGAGGATGGTTGCCTCTGCTGGCTGCTTCTAGAGGATCTCCCTGAATGTCTCTGATAGGTTTGCATGGGGGCAGATCTCTAAGAGCTAGAGCCAGTGGCACCAGCTGCTGGAGGAGGAGGAGGTGGATCCTTTCTATATCTATGAACTGGAGGAGGAGAATATCTCTTACTTCTTTTCCTATCCTTCTGCTGGTTCTTGGATAACCACATCCATGCAGGCATTCCCTTATAAGGAGTAACATTATGCAAAATGTAATAAGGGGTGTCAGCAGTTGGATTAGGCTTAAGAGCTGGAGGAGGAGGAGCCTTCCTTTTCTTTGATAACATTTTCTTTTTCTTCTTAGAGGCTTCTTCATCTGAATCATCATCAGCTTCATCATCTTCAGTATCAGAACCATGAGGGTTATCATATAAAGCATCCAATACTTTTAAAGCTTTATCATCAATAACAGCTTTCTCTATAGAAGGGGCAGAAGTTGAAGGAACTGAAGTTTCAGCAATAGGTGAGGAGGAGACTGTACAGGAATCGGGAATAATGGGGACAGAGCTTTCAGCTGCTGCCTTATTTTCCTCTTCAATATCAGCCAGGATTAGCTCATCCAAATCAGGCATAGGAGAGTCATCCATAACAAAACTTGGGGCTGAGATAGCTTCTGGAATAACTTCTGGACTAGCTGCAGAGATTGAAGCTAAAGCTGGGATAGCAAAACTGTCATAGAGTTGCTTAGCAACTGCAGGACTAGCTGGAGATGTATAGGGAACAATAGCCAACTGTGTCTTAGTAAAGCCAGCTGGAAGAGACTGCAAATGTACAGTATCAAAATGTTGCAGTAATTCTTGTAGATTAACTGTGGGATTGAGAATAAAATCACCAACAGTTTCAACAGTATCCATGTCAGCAATATCCATATCAGTATTAATAAAATTAATCAAATCAATTAATTTTGTATCTATGCAACCTGGAAAAACTTCTGAAGATGTATCTGCTGGGGAATCTGTATCTGAAGCTTGAGCTGCTACTTCATCATCAGGCATCTCCCCCTGCCTGGGTTCAGTGGGGACTGAGGCCAGGCCCTGGACTGAGGAGGGGGCAGCAGAAAGGGTAGAAATTTGAGCAGATAAAGAATTAATAGAATTCACAAGAGGTGTAATGGCCTCTGTGATAAGGGTTTTGATGAGGGGAGTGAGAATGGTGATAATAGAGGATATGGTAGTTGAATCAAAGGAGGAAGGGGAAGAGGATGTTGCATTATGTGTGGAGGAGGGAGCAACTAAGTATGGAATGGAGGGTGGAATAGCAGATATGTGATGAGTGGATGGTGATGAAGAGGGAATGGTGGCATCTGGCATGGCAATGTCTGAGGGTAGGGTAAAAGATGGAATGGAGGACAAATGAGGGGGAAGTGGAGACTGGGGAGGTGTAAGGATATATGTGTCATGAGGTGAAGCTGGAGGTGTTGGTTGTTGATTAGCTTGCATAGGGGGAGATGGAATGTTGGTGATGTCCAGTGGTGGAGATGGAGGAGGAGTAGGCACATGAGGAGGCTGCTTTGCTGGAAGGGGTGCTGGAAGAGATGGTGGAGGGGGACGGATCTCCTCAGCAGGTGTGGGAGTGGCTTTAACAGCCCTGGTGCCTTCTGAAGCAGGGATGGAAGAGGAGGAAGCCTTGGACGGCTTGGAGATCATCCTCTACCATCTGCCAAACAGAGCGCAGGTGAGGCGCTTGCTAGTATTGATAAAGATGGTCGCGGAGACCATGAATTCACCAGCCTTTTCCTTAAGGAAGATCCCCAGGATTCTTCCAAAGCAAACCTCTTTCTTGATGTTCTTCTTCTTGATCAATTCAAAGAAGATCTTGCTCCAATCAATAGGACGCTTATTGACCACAGCACACATGACAAGAAATTGATGTCTGGTTATGTAGTCGTGTGCGGTGTGCTTGCCCATCAGTACTTTTCCCACGATATCCGCCAAGAACTGGTAGGCGGCAGACAGTTGTTTCTTTAACAACTTGTTAGGGTTGCTTCCAGAAAACCCCATCAACTTTAGCATCGAACTGTATTCTTCAGAATCCATATCCATGTCATCTTCTCCATTTACCAACCCAAAAATTTCAGAAAGGACGGCGGGAGACAAAGAAACAGCATTACTCCCGATATTGCCTGTCAGAACATTTTCCTCAGAAACTGACGAAGTGTATACCCATTCTCGAATTTCAGTTGCATGCAGTTTAATCCTTCTAGTCATAAAATCTTTGAGACCAAGTTCTTCCAAAAATTCCAGAATGTAGAGAAATATTGGGTCAGAGTGCTGGAAAGAATCAAAATCCATGTCAAAGCCGGTGTCGAATTTCATGGCAGCCAAGGTGCTCGCCGGAATCGCCATTGATGACCTGCAAGAGAGACAGAGAAAACGGCGATCAAGAGCAAGAGAACAGAAAGTGCGGGACGGAGGTCGAAGAAAACCTAGATATAAGTTTTCCAGAATATGAATCGACAATCTCCATTCCACGAAAATGAAACAGTTCTTCGAACTGAGGTCGACGAAATAAATTATAGATAAATAATTCGTCGATCTCATCTAAAAGAATCGAAAACAGTTCGTCGAACTGCGTTTGACGAAATGTCTTCTGAAGCAAAGTTCGTCGATCTCCGGTCGACGAAAATTGTTTCCACACACAGAGAATTCGTCGATCTCCGTTCGACGAGCATCTCTTAAACTTTCCCTAATTCGTCGAACTCCATTCGACGAACTCTGGAAAATTCATCGAATGCAGACAGAAACTAATTTAACTCTTCTCCATTGATCATTCCCAGTTGATTTATGAAGAACAGATGATTTTTCTCATCCAAGGGTTTGGTGAAAATGTCTGCTCTCTGTAAATCAATAGGAATATGGATTAGGTTAATTTTCTTTTTGTCTACATTATCTCTAATGAAATGATGTCTTATATCAATATGTTTAGTCCTACTATGGTGAACTGGATTCTATGCTATAGCAATAGCACTAGTATTATCACAAAATAATGTTGAATTATTTAAGTTGACACCATAGTCTAGGAGTTGGTTTTTTATCCATAACATTTGTGAACAGCAGCTGCCAGCAGCCATATATTCTGCTTTTGTAGTTGATGTAGACACAGATGTTTGCTTTTTTACAAAATCAGGAGACAAGTCTCATACCCAGGAACTGGTAAGTTCCAGAGGTACTCTTCCTATCCACTCTACATCCAGCATAGTCAGCATCTGAGTATCCAGTTAACTCAAACTCTGACTCTGCAAGATACCAGAGTCCTAGATTAGGACAACTCTTTATATATCTCAAAATTCTTTTTAAGAAAATAAGGTGAGATTCTTTATGGTTCACTTGGAACCTAGCACAAAGGCATGTAGCAAACATGATATCAGGCCTGCTAGCTGTTAGGTATAATAGGGATCCAACAATTGCCCTATAATGTTTCTGATCTACAGGTTTCCCTGCTGCATCAGAATCCACAACAGCATTAGTAGCCATAGGTGTTTTCATTCCTGAAGCATCACCCATCCCAAACTTCTTAATAAGATCTTTAGCATACTTAGCTTGGCAGAGGAAGATACCATCAGGGAGGTGCTTCTCTTGGAGACCAAGGAAGTAGGAAAGCTCACCCATGCTACTCATCTCAAATTTGGAATGCATGAGGTCAGCAAACCTCTTGCATAATTTGGGATCAGTAGACCCAAAGATGATGTCATCTACATATATTTGTACTAGCAAGAATTGGTCCTTATGATGTCTAGTGAAAAGAGTTTTATCTATGGTTACTCTTGTAAATTTATGCTCTAAAAGAAAGCTTGTTAAGGTCTCATACCAAGCTCTTGGAGCTTGTTGTAAACCATAGAGAGATTTATGCAATTTAAATACAAAAGAGGGATAAGTTAGAGAGATAAAACCTGGAGGTTGTTTCACATAAACCTCTTCTTGAAGCACTCTATTCAAAAATGCACTCTTGACATCCATTTGGAAGACTTTGAATCTCCTGTAAGCTGCATAGGCAAGGAATATTCTTATGGCCTCTAACCTTGCAACAGGGGCAAAGGTTTGGTCATAGGCAATTCCTCCCTCTTGCCTGTAGCCTTGAGCAACAAGCCTAGCCTTATTTCTCACTATGTTCCCTTGAGCATCTAGTTTGTTCCTGTAGACCCATATAGTTCCAATAACTGGGTAGTTATGAGGTCTTGGAACCAAATCCCAAACTCTACATCTCTCAAACTGATTTAATTCCTATTGCATTGCAATGATCCAGTGGGGATCTTGCTCAGCTTCATGGATGGAGAGATGTTCAATTTGAGAGAGAAAACAGGAATACATCAAGTCTTGGTTGAGTTGATGCCTTGTCTGTACACCTGCTGAAATGTCTCCAATCACTTGAGATATGGGGTAATCTCTAAGTGTGACGAGATCAGTTGGTGGAGTTTGTTCAGCAACAGCTTCTGTAATTAATTCCTCTTGAGGAATGTTATTAGCTATTGAAGGAGGTTCAACCACTTCCACTTGAGTCTCTTCTTCACTGTCTTCAGCAACCTGTGGAGAAGGATGGGTTGATACCTCTTGGGTAAGGTTTAGTCCATCCATAGACTTACACAGTTGTGGAACCTGCAAAGAGCTTATGGTAGAAATCTCTTTCTCCTTATAAGACATGATAGCTTCATCAAAAGATACATGGACTGATTCTTCAATTTTAAGGGTTGATTTATTAAAAACCCTATAGGCCTTGCTTACTTGGGAGTATCCTAGAAAAATCCCTTCTTCAGCATTACCCTCAAACTTTCTAATGTATCTTTCGTTATTTGTGTGAATGTAACATATACAACCAAAAACTTTAAAGTATGTGATTTTAGGTTTCTTCCCTTTAAGTAATTCATAGGGGGTCTTATTTTTCAGCTTATGTATAAGGCTTCTATTCAGGACATAGTTAGCAGTGTTTACAGCTTCTGCCCAAAAGGATAGAGGCATGTAAGCATCTGCCAATAATGTACCTGCAGATTCAATGAGTGTTCTATTTTTCCTTTCAGCTACCCCATTTTGTTGGGGAGTTCTAGGAGCTGAGAAGCACTGCATGATACCTTCCTTCTCACAAAACTCATGCATAAGAAGAGACTCAAACTTTGTGCCATGATCACTTCTGATCAATGCAACATGAGTAGAGAACTCAATCTATATGGTCCTGAGAAAATCTGTAAGAACCTTGAATGTATCTGACTTAGCTCTCAGAAAGGCTACCCAACAGAATCTAGAGAAGTCATCAACAATCACTAAAGTGTAAGACTTCCCTCCTAGGCTTTGTACTGCAATGGGTCCAAATAGATCCACATGAAGCAAATACAAAATCCTAGGTGAATCACTTTTATTAATGGATTTGAAACTAGTTTTAGTTTGCTTGCCTAATTGACAAGCCCTGCATAGGTTTTCCTTCTTGTATAGGCCAGAAGGTAAACCTCTAACAAGGTTGTCTTTAGATAACTTAGCTATATTCTTAAGGTTTATATGGCCTAATCTTTTATGCCACAACTCATTTTGGTTACTAGTGATATTGAGTAAACAAACATCAGTTTGGGCAGAAATAAAATCTACTATATATATGTTGTCTTGTCTAATTCCAATTAAAACAGTTTTGTTTTTATTATCAATAATAGAGCAGGAGGTAGAGTTAAAGTGTACCTGATAACCTTCATCACATAATTGACTTATGGATATTAGGTTATGTTTGAGTACTCTTACATATATTACTCTCTTGAAGGTAACTGATCCAATCTTCACTGTTACATATCCTTCTGACTGGCCACTCTTTGAATCACCAAAGATCACATTTGGTCCTAGCTTGGACTTGTAGTTGGATAAATTGTCCTTGCTGCCTGTCATATGCTTGGAGCAACCACTGTCCAAGTACCAGGTCTGACTCACCCTTGGACAGCTCTTCACTTGTACCTGTAATGAAAAACAAAACTCAATTGTTCTTGACCCAGGGTACCTTGGGTCCTTTATTTGGTTGAAAATAAAAGCTGGAAATAACTGACAATGTAGGTTGAGATTTATAACCTAAGGGGTGATATCTCCTAGGTGGAATAACCCAATCAGCTACTGGATTGAATGATTTGTTAGCTGGCTTAAAATTTCTATAAGAGAAATAATTTAAGTTTGGTCCTTCTGGGTTCAACAAATTCTTGTAAGTTAGTCGACCAGAGTTCGACGAATAGGGCTGAGATCGTCGATCTCTGCTCAGAGAGTGACAGTAGTTATTTTCTGCAACCCAAGTTCGTCGACCTCTGCTCGACGAACCATACAAAGTTCGTCGATCGCAGTTAGACGAATTGTTATAACTGAAGTTTGCGTTCAGTGTTTGTCGATCTGGGTTCGACGAACTGGCCACATTTCGTCGATCTGAGTTCGACGAATGTTGCTGAACCTTGTTTTTATCAGTTGTTTTCTGATTTTTATTTCTCTTGTCTATGGGTATCTTCTCTTTTCCTTTGGCAGAAACAAATTTAATGGGGGTTGTAAGAATATTTTTCTTAATTATGGGGGGCAAATTTGATGAAGCACCCAAGCCCAGCTTGCCATTTAATCTGGCATTTACTGTGCTTGTTATGTCCATCAGCTTGAGACTTCTCCCATTGAGAGATTGCTCAAGTTGTTTAGCCTCACATAAATCAGATTTTAATTTGATTATTTGTTCATTTGTTAGAGTTTGTTGATCTTTTAGTTTAATATTTTCTGAATTAACAGATTCAAAATTTCCTAGTCTTTCTCTAAGGGTTTTTATTTCCTTTTTTGAACTAATTAAATCTAAGCGCATAGTTTTGAATTCAATTCTAAATAAATCAGAATTAAAACTAAAGCCTGAAAAAACCTGATCTGCATCTGAGTCTGAGGCTGCCTCATCTTCAGATTCTCCTTCTGATCCTGAATTGCTCCTGGAGGCATCAATTGTCATAAGGCAAACCTCCTTGGATCTTGCTTCTTCCTCTTCTTCACTTGAGCTGAAAGAGGATGATTCTTCCTCTGTATCACTCCATGTCTCAGCAACAAAGCCCTTGTCTTTCTTTTTATACTTGCTGGAAGAGGGTCTGCTGCTGTGTTTTCTCCTGGAGTCCTTTTCTCTATTTTTCTCCTTCTTCTGATTTTCTGGACATTCAGAGATGTAATGTCCAGGCTTCCTGCAACCAAAGCACACAACCTCCTTGGTTGGTGTCTTGTCAAATCTGGGCTTATCATCCTGCCTGGATGATTTCCTTCTGAAATCCTTTCTAGCCATCTTATAGAATCTTTTTGCAAAGAGACTCATGAGTTCCTCATTGGATGTTAAGGTCTCACTTTCCTCAGTTGCTTTAAAGGCTATGTTGTGATCCTTTCTCACTGGAGTTGTTGACTTCTGTTCAGCTGCTTCTCTTGATTTTATCAGCTGCTCATAAGACTTTAATTTGCCTAGTAGAGATTCAGTTGATATCTCATTTAGGATTCTGGCTTCTTTAATAGGCCAGATTCTTGAATCCCAAGAGCTAGGGAAGCACATCAAAATCTTATCATTCACCTCTGTCAGGGTGATGTCTTTATCCAAGGTCTTGAGCTCATTAATGATTGAACTCAACCTATTATACATTTCTGCAACTGATTCAGCCTCATCCTTCTTGAAATTCTCATACAGGGATATGAGGTTTGATCTCCTATATTTCCTTTCATCTGCTGAGCCATCTACCATTTGGTTGAGGGAGTCCCAAATGGCCTTGGCTGAGGTGCACTCAACCACCTTCTGAAATATGTCATCTGACATTGTCTGAGCCAAGATGTTCATTGCCTTTGCATCTGTAATTTTGGCTTTCTTGTACGCATCATTATTCTCAGGAGGAGGTACTACAGTCATGTTGGTGGAGGTGCTTGTAGAAGCTGTAGGTGCTGGAGGTACTCCTGTCAAGATGGAAGCAAAAATATCTTCATCAATAGAGTTCATGTATAATATGATTCTTGCCTTTCAAATGGCAAATCTGTTAAGATTGCAAACTGGAGGTCTGATGCTTGCATAATCTTTGTTTTGGGCCATTTCTATGAAGAAATAAATCTAATAAGAGAAATAAAACACTCAGATCTAACAAGAGGGATCTTTATAGTTCAGGTGTTAGCCTGTACAACCAATTAGCCTCTAAAGGTGTGGTATTTTAACCAACCTCACTTTGATACCAATTGAAAGTGCAGGTTAGATCTGAAATACTCTAGAGGGGGGGTGAATAGAGTATTGTGCTCACTACAAACGTTTTACAACTTTTGTTGTAATCCTAAGTGAACAAGTCAGTAAATAAAATAAAATAAGCATAGCAACCTAAACAATCACAGATCACAGCCAAAACAAAAGAAAAGGGGCAACCAGACGACACAAGAAATTTATAGTGGTTCCCAACCTAGGTACATCCACTCTTCTACCACCCTGGTAGGAATCCGCTCAGGTTTTTGATCAGGTACCTGACACCAATGAGCTTTTGATCATGTGCTCAAAAACCAAAACCTCAAGTCTTGTGGAAGGAGACTTGCAACCAGGAATAATTTTGAAGGGAATTAAAACCCTGTACAGAGGATGGAAAAATGTGTGATGAGGTCTTCTCTTTCTCAATAACAACTGAGAAGACTTGTGGATTGATTTCAGCAGAGCAACTGGAGCACTGCTTCAGGGTGATAGGTCTTCAAAGAGCTTGAGTGCCTGGACCAGAGATTGCTTCAGGAACTTCTTTGACAGATAGAGTTTTGTTGTCCTTCTGAAGTTGTCCTGTAGGATTCAAGGGAGAAGACTCTTCATAGGGATTGAATGTTCTTCTTCTTCTTGATGATGTTCTCTGGTTTAGGCTGATTGCAGTAGAACTTTAGATTTCTGTATGATTGTTCTTAGTACTATCTGTCTGTATGTCTGTATTGTACAACCTCATAGCCGGGCGAGTGGGGCCCTCCCCAAATATTAGCCTAGGGGCGTGTTATGGGCGACGAGTTGGTGCGACCCCGTTCGAAGACATGCGGGTCCCCGTGCGTGCGTGCGGAAGTTTTATGCGCATAGGTTTATAATATATATATATATATATATATATATATATATATATATATATATATATATATATATATATATATATATATATATATATATATATATATTATATTATAATATATATAATGTATTAGATATATGTTATATATAGGTTATAAGATAAAAAGAAAGGAGGAGGATAAGAGGGATCAGGCGGGGTACAGCAGGAAAGAAGGGGAAGAAAGGAGGGGCATCGGGGGTTTTGGATTTTTCTGCTTCCCTATTAGGGCTCGGCCAGGAGGACAGCCGACCCGCGCCGCTCCCTCTCCCTCCGGCCACCACCCTCCCTCTCTCCGGCCATCTACAGCAGCCGCCCGCCCCCGCACCTCTCTCTCTCTCTCGTCGATCTGGAGCCCAGCCGCCGCCGCCCCCTTCCCCACTCTCTCGGCCTGGAGCAGCACCCCGTCTCCCACCTCCTCTCTCTCGCCGCCGCCGCCTGCAGTAGCAGCCCCAACCCCGGCCTTCCTCTCTCCCTGTCGGCCTGGAGTAGCACAGCACCGAACGCGCCTCCATCTCTCTCTCTCGTCGGCCGGAGCAACAACCCCCCCCCCCCCCCCCCTCGATCCTCTCTCTCTCTCGTCGGCTGGAGCATCAACGCCACCCCGGTCGGCCCTCTCTTTTTCCTGACCTAGAGCAGAAACCACACCCCGGTCGATCCACTATTTTTCCCGACCTGAAACAGCACACCTCGACCTCCCCCTCTCCCGGCAGCAAGCTCGGCCTGGAGCGAGGCTCGTCCTGGAGCGAGGCTCGGCTTGGAACGAGGCTCGGCCTGGAGCGAGGCTCGGCCTGGAGCGAGGCTCGGCCTGGAGCGAGGCTCGGCCTGGAGCAAGGCTCGGCCTAGAGTGGAGATCGACCACCGACGCGGCCGCATGCAGTAGGATCGACCCGGAGCTCCTCTCCCGGCCCCGCCGCCAAGAACGCGACAAGGGTAATGATGTTTCTACTTGGGCAGGTGAAGCCTTCAGTTTACATATTTGCACGGAAGCCCCTCTCCACCAACGGGTGGGGGTAAGGGAGCTCCCCGACGGGTTGACATGTACGTCCCCGCAGTTAATTGTATTAGTACCCGAAAGCGTGAGTATGGGTTTATGCATGCTGTGTGAAGCCCATCCGGACGTGTGAGCCGGATTGGTGATGTTCTGGGGTTCCCGGAGAAGACTACGAGGAAGTTGTTTATTAGCCGCTTGCAGGGAATGCGCACCATAGCCCCAAAAAAGGGGGTGTGTGCAATGTGTTTGGCCCGCTTATGTTAGCCGACCGATGACTAGTTGGCCTCCGCTCGTCGAGACGTTGGCGTACAGGTGTTGTAGTACCAGGCGGGGAATAGCGGGCTTAAGCCCGAGCTCGTGCCGGCCCTCGAAGGCCTTTTTTGTTTATATTGTCGGCCTGCGTGTTGAGTACGGAATTCATATTCATGTAATATTTTTTCATATCTGTGATGCCCTTTTAAATATGTAGTTTCCTGCTGTCTTGGGCGAGCGGTGTGTTCGTGAACCGCTCCCCCCGTGTGGGCCCCGAGGTATAGATGCCGGGAAGCCCCTGATGGCCTGTTGTCATCCTTTCAGAATAGCGGAGTTCTGCTATTAGCGGCCCAATTAGGGCTGCGTAGAGTAGGGCTGTTGGGCGGTTTTGCGCCAATAGTAAGGCGGGCGGGGAACATTTTGCATAGACCCGAGGCGGCATCTCTAGTTAAGGAGTGGATCTTGAGATCCTCCTTAGAAGTTCTGGTCGGCCAAGAGAGCCCTTCGAAGGTGCCTTAGCTCAGCCCTTGGCTTGGGAGGGGAAGAGTTTGTTAGTCTTCCGGGTATGCGGCGGGTCCTCCACACTGAGACCTTGGGTCTGTCCCTTGTGTTCCTAGTCTTGTGCCTAGATCGTTCGCTTGAGGGTAGTAGGTGCGCGGTCACCCCTTCCCCAAGGGTCGAACTCCACAAGAGACCAATTTCCGGTTTCAACATGTATCACTGCTAGTGTTGTAGTACTGGTTAATCTCTTCTTTTTTTTGACTTTTTACTGACTGAGGAATATTCGAAATTTGAATGTTGAGCAGTAATTGCAATCGGCCTGAGAAGGAAGCGGCAATCAATGATTTTCCTAACTGTCCCATGGAAAAATGGCATGTAATAATCCAAGATTAATGCACGTTCTAACGGTAACATTCCGAGAAAATCTGGCATTAATTACTCAGGAATCATCGCCAAGAAAAGGGACGAGAAAACTGGAGATGACCTAGTCTGGAATTGTCCAACGAAGAACAGGAATCGTCGAGCTGAGTTCACAGTTCGTCGAGCAGAGTTGATGAGTTCGTCGACCAGACAATAGTAATTTGTCTTCACGGGAATCTTGTCAATTCTGCAACAATCTTCGTCGAACTGACAATCTTCATTCGTCGACCAGAGATCCAGAGTTCGTCGAACAGATAATCATCACTGTCAATCTTTATTCGTCGAACAGAGATCCACATTCGTCGAGCGAAGAATGATTGTGGACTTAGTTAAAATATGGAGTTATCCTGACTTTAGCTTGTTGTAGTATTTCAGTCTTCGTCGAATAGAGAACAAGGATCGTCGAGCTCAGCACAAAGAAATGTCTCAAGATCGTCGAGCTCAGAACATCTTTTGTCGAGCTGAGTTCGACGAACGTCGAACTCATTTCACTTAGTCTTGAAATCTTCTAAGTCTGGAGTCTCTGATGTTCTTATTGATAGCTGGTCCATCTGAAGTTGACTCTAAGGACTTGGCCTAGACTCTAGGACACAACTTTGACCCTGGCTATACAGGTTGGGTCACATCCTAAGCTTGTGAACCTAGCCCAAATCAACTAGGGATCCAACAAGCTCCATACATGGTGGAGCGGCGGTAGGCATGGTCGGAGCTTCTGGATGTTGAGGAGCTGGAGATGGCTGGGAGCTGCTTGCAAGATGGAGCTCGGGCTGCTGTGGCTGCATGTCGGAGGAGGTTGATGAGGAGGAGATGTTGTCGGGCTGTAGCTTGGAGGAGGAGCAGCTAGTGATGGTGCCTAGATGGAGGAGCTGGAGCTAGCCGGAGCTGCAAAGGATGAAGATTCACTAGAGCTAGAGGATGAAGATTCATCTTCACTAGAGCTAGAGGATGAAGATTCATCTTCAGTGTCACTCCAGGTTTCAGCCACAAAGCCTTTCTCCTTTCTTTTATGCTTGCTGGAGGAGGGCTTGTTGTAGTGTTGTTTCCTGGTTTCTTTTTCTCTTTTTCTTTCCTTCTTTTGATTCTCTGAACACTCCGATATGAAGTATCCTGGTTTACTGTAACCAAAACAAACAGAGTGGCCTAGCAGCAGAGTGGCGGTCGATGCTTGGAGGGATGCTGGTCGAGCTCGGTGGAGCTCGGGCAGTTGGAGGTGCTGCACTTGGAGCTGCCCGAGCAGTTGCATGGAGGTGGAAATGGCCGAGCTTCTGTAACTATGGTGGGGCCGAGGAGGCAGACCGAGCATGATGGCGGAGCTTGGCCGGAAGCTGCTTGCAAGATGGAGCTCGGGCTAGTTGAGCTTGGTAGAAGTGGTCGGGAGCTGGAGCAAGGTGGCCGAGCTTGCTTGGGGGAGGGCGACCGAGCTGCTGTGGAGCTTTTGATATATATATATATATATATATATATATATATATATATATATATATATATATATATATATATATATATATATCACTATTATAAGAGAAAAGTTGTCTTTGGTGAAACATTCAAAAATACCAATTATGCACTCATTTTTATATTTTAATAACTTGACATATATTATAATCTATTTCAAAAAAATTAAAATACAATGTCCATTCAAGTAATTACACTATCAAAAAATTAGAAGTAATAATGAAAATTCATTTAGATTCAAAAAAAAATTTAGTAAAGCTCTTACACCTACTATGGTAGATTGTCATTAGGTATGTCAGCGGTCTATTCAAGGAAGGTTGTCATTAGGCATATCAGTGGTATTTTCGAGGTGAAGATATTAAATCAATCAACTTTATTAAATTCAAAATTAATATTTTTAGGTCAAAACGTATATTGTTTTACAAAATAAAAATTGTAATATTTATGTATATTTTTATGGTCATTTTGAGTACTCATATGTATATGTTGCGGGCAAAACCCGCCTTGATGGGGCGGGCGAAACCCATCTTCACCGGTCGGGTACTGTCGCTCATAGCCATAGGAGCGGAGCCCCGTGTCGGGCACTAGTATATATATATATATATATATATATATATATATATATATATATATATATATATATATATATATATATATACTAGTGACAGGCACGGGCCTCCGGCCCGATGGCCATACGCCACAGTACCCAGTCGGCGATGGTGGGCCTCGCCCGCAGCTTCGCCCGTTCTCGATGCGTCTGCGGGATACGCCCGCAACATATATGTATGAGTACTCAAAATGACCGTAAAAAAATATATATCAATATTATCATTTTATTTTGTAGAAAATATAAATTTTGATGTACAAAAGATTATTTTTCTCTTTTTCTCTCTCTCCTATTTTTATATCTAATTCCCTCCCTCTCTCTCTCTCCCTACCATTCTCGCACTCTCTCTCCTACCTCTCGCCACTCTCTCTCCATGTGTTTTTCTCTCACTGCCATTCTCTATATATAATATATTTTATATAACACTCAATTCCTCCTTTTTATCTCCCTCCCTTTCTTTTCTCTCTCTTATATATATTTATTATTATTGTCGCACTCAACCAGCAGCCCTCTCTCTCTCCTCTTTCTCTCCCTCCCTCTCTTTCTCTCTATCCTTCTCCCTCTATAGGTTTAGGATATCTAGATATATTTTATATTTTTAATATTTCAATGATTGCTAAGTAAATGATTTAGATCTGACGGTCATAATCTCTTCAATGAATTTATAATTCATGAGTTTTGTATTTCTTTATATATGGTAAAGATATATATATATACACACAAACATATGTACCTATAGAAATATAATGATAGCCTGCACGAGTGGCCAGAGAACCAAGTCAACGAATTTGACTTGTATACAAACCTTGGTTGTGACAGCGGGATTTTACCTATGAATTCCCCTCAGGCCTATCATATTCATACAAAATGAAACATATATAAGTAATAACATAAAATATTTATATTTACGAAATGTTATAGAAATAAAGAATAAATACGCTAATTTGATTAAGTATCTAATAGAATAATAGCCTTAAATGATGACTAAACTACTAGTCATCAGGAAGTTAGACAATGTCTCATACCATGATCTAGGGGCTTGCTTTAGCCAATATAGAGTTTTCCTAAGTCTATAAACAGAATCAGGTGAGTTAGGAACTAGAAACTCTGAAGGATATTCAATATAGACTTACTCTTTTAAGTCACCATTCAGAAAGGCTGACTTCACATCCATCTAGGAGACCTTGAATCCCTTGTGTGCAGCATATGCAAAAAATAATCTTATGGCCTCCAATCTTGCTACAGTGGCAAAGGTTTGATCAAAATCAATGTCTTCTTCCTGTCTATACCCCTTAGCTACTAATCTTGCCTTGTTCTTAATTATAGTGTCATTTTCATCAAGCTTGTTTCTATAAATCCACTTGACTCCAATGACATTATGTCCATGAGGTCTGGGAACCAGCTTCCATACTTTGCATCTGTTGAATTGATTTAGTTCCTCTTGCATAGCCATATTCAGAATTGATCTATGTTGGCCTCTTCAAACTTCTTTGGCTCCACTTGTGACAGAAAGCTTGCATACATGGCCGCATTCAGATTCCTGCTTCTTGTCACTACTCCATGGCTTGGTTCACCAATGATTTAGTGAGCTGGATGGTCTCTTAAATGCCTTATTGCTAGAGGTAATCTTCTTTCAGCTTCAGCTTCAGGAATAGTTCCTTGCTGATCTTCATCTGCTCCAAGTGTGTCTGATGAACCTTCTGGAATATCCACTTCATTCTGCATAGCTAGTTCTGCTTCCTTGATGGTCAGATTATCGATCATTTGTTTTGTACCTGCAGTGCTAGAAGAGGGGCTTGACAGCACCCTGTTAATCATGTTAGACTCATCAAAGACTACATGCACTGACTCTTCTACAACTTGGCTTTTCAAGTGTAGATTCTATAAGCTTTACTATGATTACAGTACCTAACAAAAGTCCTATCAAAGGACTTGGCAGCAAACTTAGTGATATAGGATTTTCCATTATGAAGCACATAGCATTTACTACCAAAGATTCTGAGATAACTCAGGTTTGGTTTTTTGCCTTTTAAGATCCTATAGAGAGTCTTCTTATGGCATTTGGTGATAGAGACCCTGTTGAGGACATGACATATAGTATTTACTATCTCAGCCCAGAAGTATTCTGGGAGAGATGTGTCACTCAACAGGGTCCTACCAGCCTCTATGAGAGTTCTATTTTCCTCTCAATTATCCCATTTTGCTGGGGTGTTCTAGGTGAAGAGAATTCTTGATGAATCTCATGTTCTTCACAGAATATGTCATGCTATCAGACTGGAATTCAATTCCATGAACACTTCTGATTTTGACCACAAAGCTGTTAAACTCATTCTAAATTTGCATGACAAACTTAATGAAAATATCCAGGGTTTCATTCTTTCTCTTTAGGAAGAATACCCAAGCAAACCTGCAAAAGTCATCAACTACCACAAGGGTGTAGACCTTCCTACCAAGACTATGAACTGGTATAGGACCAAACAAGTCCATATACAGGAGGTATAGGCACCTCACAGAATCTTTGATCCCAATACCCTTGAAGAAAGCTTTTGTCTACTTGCCCTTTTGATAAGCAAAGCAAATTCCCTCCTTGGAGCACTTCATATTGGGAACATTCCTAACTAGCTCTTGACTGAAGAGCTTACCAACAGTCTTATAATTTATGTGGGCTAGCCCCTTGTGCCATAGGACACAATAAGAGGCTTTCTCATTTGCCACTAGACAGACGGGAGAGTCTGTATTCAAACATAGAAAGTTCAAGCAATAAATATTTCCACTCCTAGTGCCTGTCAAGATGACCTCTTGGTCACTTGACCTTCTAATTAGGCACTCATCCTTGTGGAAGACAATAACATAGCCAAGTTCAGAGAGCTAGTTTATTCTTATAAGGTTGTGTTGCAACCCTTCAACATAAGCCACCTTAGTGATGGTGACTATGCCATTGGTGATCTTACCATACCCTCTTGTTATCCCTCAATCTGAACCACCAAAGATTACTTTGGGTCCATCTTTTACTGGAGTGTACTCTCTCAAATTGCTCCTTATCCCAGTCATGTGCATGGAACATCCACTGTCCAAGTACCATATAGGTGTATGGCCACTTGGACTAACCAGTAATATACAATTTACTTTATCTTAGGACCTCAATATCTATTGGGTCCTAGGTGCATATTAATCTGAAACTGAACATGCCCACCAGCAAGTTTTCTGACTGGTGGACTAACCTTTAGCTCTGACCATATTGGGATTGTGCCAGCAATCAATGGCATAATGGTCTATCTTGTCACAACACCAACAATCATGAATATTGTAACTCCTCTTTTGTGTGGGCCTAGCAGTTGGTTTGACTGCAACCTTGATAGAAGGAAAAGGTGTTGTAGCCATTTTCTGTTTCCTTTCAGCAAGAATTTGACTGAAGGTTAATCTGCTTGCTGGCTTGTTTGGCCTGTTCTGAATTCTATCAGCAGCACATTTCTTTTCAGATGGTGTGCTCTTGATAGCATCAGAAATAGCCACATTAGTCAAGCTAACAGACTGACCCTTAGTCTTATTCTATGCTGGCAAGTTCAGAGAACTGGCTGCACCCACATCTTTGAAAGGAGGGGATGTAGCACCAAAGACAAATGGTCTATGATGGACCATTTGAATTTCTTCATGGGCAGCCTTAAAGGCACTTGCCCTACTGTAGCTTCCACAATAGCAGGGAACATTTTTTGTTCCACTTGTGGATGCACCATTCATATAGTGACCAAAAAATACTTTCTTGGTCATACCTATTTGAAGGGTATATCACCCTCTTGAATGGGTTAGGTGGACTAGATGCCATTGGCACAGCTAGAACTTTCCCTTTCCTTTTGGAATGGGTAGGTCTTGATTTATCCTTGAATCTCAATCCCTTCTTACCCTTTTGTGAGGAGAAGGAATCTATCATGGGCAACACTGTATTTGGCTGAGAGAAGCTGGTCATAATACTTTTCTCCTTCTGGAGTTTTTCTTCAAGATATTTGATGAGACTATCTTTGCCTTTGATAGTTTCCATCTGGATGCTAAACAGGGTTTTTAGATGACTGAGCTCCCTCATTGTCTGATTCAGCACAGCAGCTGTTTTAGCAAGCCGAGAAGCAGCAGGTTGAAGAGATAAAATCTCTTTAGCATGTTTCTTAGTCAGCTTCTTGCATTTTTTGAAGGTACTCAGAAGTTCACTATATCTGTCAATCAATTGATTGACATCACCCTCTGATCCAGAATCATCTTCACCATTAGATTAAGAGGCTCCTGCATCAGATCTTGTCTCATGCAAGGACACAGAACATGATGGAGAATATACCTTTCTTTGACCATGCTGATCTTGGCTGCTCTCATCATCAGTCACTGCCATCAACCCTCTATAATTGTGGTCATCTTCATCCACCTTTGAGTCACTATCTGATAGTGTTAGAGGGGCATTGATTCCTATTGTAACAGCTTTATCTTGAACAGCAGGAACAACAACTAGCCCAATATAGGCTTCCTCTTCTTCAGACTCAGATGATGATGAGTCTATCCAGCTCTTTTCTTTCTTAGACACAAAGGAATTTTCCTTCTTTCCCTTGAGCTTCTAGTGAGACTTCTTCTCACCATCCTCCCTTCTCTTCATAGGGCAGTTAGCAATGACATACCCTGGCTTGATGCAGTAGTAACAGATAACATTAGCTGAATTCTATTTACTGAGTTTAGAGCCATACATGTCCTCCTTAGAGGATTTCTTCCAGTGATGTGATGAGGAGTAGGGTATTGTATTCCAGTGCTTCTTCTTCATCAGCCTATGGAGCTGCCTGGAGAAGACAGCAAAGTCCTCGTCAGACATGCCGCTGTCTGATGCATTTAATTTAGAGCAGTCTGAATCTGCTGGTCTCCTTGGAGGAGAAGGGGTCTTTCTCATGCTCTTGCTTGTGGCTTTAGCTTTGAAAGCCACTGACTTCTCTTTGGCCTAAGACTTATATTTTGTCTCTTCTTCTTTCCTGATAGTTAGCTGCATCTCATAAGAGAGCGGCTTTCCAAATAGGGTGTGAGGTGGAGTTTCACCTAGCTTAGCCATTTCTCTGATGGCACAGATCTTTGTGTTCCAGTCTCTGGTGAGAGACCTGAGGAGCTTATCTTTAAATTCATAATGACTAAAGACCCTTCCATAGGTCCTTAGCACATTCACTATTCTAAAGAATCTTTCATTGCAAGTGGCTATGTTCTCCCCCTTGGTCTGTCTAAAGGCCTCATATTTCTGGTTGAGCATAGACTTTCTATCATACCTCACCTCCTCTATGTCTTCCATGTAGAACACCATATTGTCCCACATCTCCTTTGCAGTCTTTCAGTGAATCAGATTCTGAAGGATAGAATCAACAATTGCACTGACTATGACATTTTGAGCTCTCTTGTTCATGGTGGAAAGAATGACTTCATCTTTTATCATTTCTTCATAAGTCCTGGGTGTCTGGATATTTCCATCCAGGATAGACACTTTCATGGGGATGAAAGGTCCTTCTTTGACAGTCATAAAGATTCTAGGGTCAGCTACTTCTATGAACAGCCTGACCCTCTCCTTCCATTTGCCAAAACTCTCTTTCTTGTAGATAGGAAGCTTCATTGCACCCAGCTCCCTGTAGTTCACTCCTAAACCCATATGTAATAAGTTTTAGCTAACCTTGGAGGCTTACTCAAATTGTTAGGTCCGTTTTGAGCAACCCTCTCTGATACCACTTGAAAGTTCTTATTTCAAGGTTAGTTGGTCATCTAGAGGGAGGGTGAATAGGTATTTAAATCATTTTAGTTTTTTTTTCTATCTTGTTGCTTTCTTTTATCTTTCATCTTAGGGTGATCTAGAGCTTGTCCTTAACACCTGAAATTAATAAGAGGAAAACAAACACACAAACAACCACATAAAGATTTATAGTGGTTCCATAAATTTTGGGTACATCCACTGTCCCTCCCACCTTTCTAACTCTTGTTAGACAAGACCAAACTCCTCCAAAATGATACTCAGAGCTTACACCTCAGGCCCTCAGCCTTACACTCAGAACTTCAGCAAGTTCCTATGTTGAAAATTTTGAAGTGAAAGTGGTTGATTGTGCAAACTGCGCGGACTGGGAGGTCTTAGTTCGCGGCCTGGGCGGCCTGACGGTATGGCCTGGGTGGTCAGTGGCCAGGGTAGACTTGGCGGCTTGGGTGTCTACTAGAGCGGCCTGGGCGGTCTGGCTTGGCAATCTGGTGGCGGTGCTCAGCTTAGTCTATGGTTCTGCAGTTAGCTTGTTCTTGAAGTAACCGGGCGGATTGGTGGTTAATCTGCAAAGATGTGGCAAACTCAGTTTTGTCCACAGAGTTCGCTATGGCGGACTGGTTTTGGAGATTGCGAGATCGGAATTGGTCCTTATCGTGATCTCTGGTGATGCGGTGGGTGATATCCGCACTCATGGTGGCAGACTGACCATGGAGTTGGCAGTCTGGATTCATGTCCGCCGAGCTCATGCAAGTTTGGTGAATTGCTGGAGTTGGTCACACTGTCACAAGACCAGGTTGTTCGCAGTGTCCGCAGAGTCCGCTGTAGACCAGACGATCTGTCTGTTGGTAGTGGACTCGTGTGGCAGACTGAAGCCGTGTTCGCGAGTTGTGCGGACTAGTGCCATGTCCGCGTATTGCTTACGGACTGATGCAGTATGTGGTTGTGGCTATGTCTGGGTATTATACAGTGTGGCGGCCTGGCGCGGTGTTTGCGAGCTGGGCGGGTTGATGCCTTGTCCGCATGTAGCGTGCGGGCTGTTGCAGTGATTGGGATGTTGTTATGTCTGCATGCTGCAATGGGTGCGGACTGGTGCAGTGTCTGCCTGGTGGCAGACTGGCTTCTTGATTTGGCGCCTGGCAAGTTGGCTGGAGTCCGGCCCAGTCCTTGCAGACTCGGCGGACTGGGTTGTACTAGCTGCGAGCTAGGGTGGTGACTCTATTCATTATGGCGGTGACCACACTCCTCACCTCACCTATAAATAGACCCCCCCCCCCCCGATACTTCTACAGTAACTCAGTGAACAGTAAGTTGAGCGCAGATCAATTGTTGCAAACTCTGTTTTTTCAGGTCGCGCGGTTTTAGAAGTATTAATTGGTTGCTGTTTGCAGCTTTTGCAGCTAGCACTGTGAAGCCAGGTGTATGGTTTTGATCAAGGTCAGGAAACAGTGAAGCTTTGGGTTTACAATCAGCGGTTGCAGCAGGTCGCATTTGGCAGCCAACCAGTCTTCTCTCCTTCAATTGAAGTCAAAGTTCAATAACTAGGTTGCCGGTCTCGGCAGGCTTAGCAGTTTGTTCATTCAGTTCGGCGGTGCTTGTAGAGCGGGCATCAGTAGAATAGTGGGTTGTCCGCAGTTTATGCGGACTCCGTAGATCAGTGATAGTAGCATCGGCTTGGCGATCTTGGCGAACTTGGTGGACTCAGCAGTCTCTGATGTAGTCCGTCCGCCTTCAAGATTACTTTTGCTTGTTTTCTCTCTTTTGTACTTGGCGAAATCATGTCTTTCCATATATACCTGGCCCTGTAAAGATTGATTGTTGATTAATGCAAGATCTGTGTTTGCTCATCATTATTACTGATACATAGCTCAGTTTATGGTTGGAGGGTTCCTGCGCCTAGTTCTCATTTTCTGCTTGATCAAGTGATCAGCTTGATAGTTTTGGAAGTGTTTGCTTGATACCAGAACTACCAGTTGATCAGCTTGAGAAATTTCATCATGGTATCAGAGGGAACAGTGGCTTGAGCAGTGACCTGTGATCAACCTCAGACTATGCACGGCACTTCTGGAAGCTTTGTGATCAGTGGTGGTTTGCAATGGAAGGAACTTACGGAAGACGTCTTGGTATTGAACTTCTTACAGTGAATAACTTCAAGAAATGGAAGTTATGCATGAAGAGCTATCTCTTGGGCGAGGAGTTGTGGGAGGTCGTCGGTGGTGATGACAAGCAAAAGGTAACTACTGCTGCTGGTACTACTGAGGAGGTGAGAGTTTGGAGAAGTACTAATGCAAAGGTAGAGTTTGCTCTCAAACGGGCTGTCTCAAATGAGCTCATTGATCACATCTTAGGATGTAAGTCTGCTGCGGAGATTTGGACAACCATTGATGGTTTGTTCAATAGGAAGAATGTGGCAAGGCTGCAGTTCCTGGAGAATGATTTGGCTAAGGCAACTCAAGGTGATTTATCCATCTCAAAGTTTTTCCTCAAGTTGAAGAACCTGTGCGCTGAAATATCAGCATTGGAACCTGATGAGCCCACCTCTGAAGCAAAGTGGAAGAGGCACATTGTTCATAGTTTGTGGAAGGAGTATGTTGCCTTTGTGACTTCTGTGCAAGGGTGGGCAACTCAACCTTCTCTGCTGGAGCTGGAAACTTTACTAGCGCCACAAGAGAGCTTGTCCAGGAAGATGGCCGGTGTGACTATCTCTGAAGGAGGTAGTGAAGCTCTCATCATTGAGAAGAAGAAGAAGAAGAGATGGGAGAAGAAGAAGAAGCCTGCTGCTGAAGAAGGGCCTTCAACCTCTTATCAGCAAGAGAGGAGCTCTGCTCCTAAGAAGAACTGGAAGAAAGAGTTGAAGTGATACAGATTCAATCAGGCAGGCCACTTCAAGCGCAACTATAAGGTCAAGTTGCAACCTGAGCATGTTGCAGGAAAGGAGGGAGCTTGTTCCAGTTTTGAGGAAGCCGGGTGGGGAGGAGCTTTCTTGACAAGCATGTGTGTTCGTGCTCTTTCCACCGTTGACTACCAAGATGACTGGATAGTAGACTCTGGGTGTGGTCATCACCTCACTTGAGACGAGTTGAAGTTCTCATCTCTGCAACTGTTCTCAGGTAATGAAGCAATTATTACAGCTGATGATTTTGTTCACTCTGTAGAGAAGGAGGGTGTTGTTTCTTTGGATAGTGCTCGGGGTCCGCTTACTCTAAGAAGTGTGTACCATGTTCCTGTCATGAAGAAGAACCTCTTCTTAGTAACTAATGCAGTTGACGCGGGCTTTCATGTTTTGTTTGGCCTAACAGAAGTAAGGTTTCTCCGCAACGTATCAGCGATTAAGGTTGATGTTGCTCGTGTAGGGAGAAGAGTAAGAGACTTGTTTGTTTTATCAACAAGCTCTTATGTTGATCGGATGAGGGCTAATGATAGCGCGTCTATCTAGCATGAAAGACTAGGGCACGTAGGGATGGACAAGCTGAAAGCTATGTCGATAAGGAGCCTGGTGAGAGGCTTGCTGAAGCTGTCCTCTTACGGAGATGGCCATGTTCGCGCGGGATGTCAGTATGGTAAGGCTCATCGCCTTCTTTTTGATAAGTCACAAACGAGGAGTAAGGCACCATTGGAATGCATTCATGGTGACTTTATGGGGCCAACAGTGACAGCTAGTCTTGGAGGCAGCAGATACATGATGGTATTGATTGATGATTACTCAAGATACACTTGGGTGTATTTCATGAAGGAGAAATCGGCATCTTTCTAATTGTTTGTGGAGTTCAAGGAGATGGTGGAGGGCTGGCTTGGCTTGCGGATTAAGAAGTTCAGATCAGACAACGGTGGTGAGTTTGTCTAATCTGAGTTCTCTAATTTCAACAGGAAGCACGGGATCCAGAGGGAGCTCACTTGTGCTCATACTCCATAACAAAATGGAGTAGCGGAGAGGAAGATTTGTCACTTGATGGAAACTTGCAAATGTTGGCTTCATGCAAAGGGCATTCCCAGGTCCTTTTGGGCAGAAGGAATGACATGTACAACTTATGTCATCAAACAGATGCCTCTAAGTCAGATCAACATGAAGTCTTCCATAGAAAAGATGTACAAGGAGAAGCCGAGTGTGGAATACCTTCAGGTGTTTGGATCAATCTGCTATGTTCATATCCCAGATGCTCAGAGAACCAAGCTTGATGCGAAGGCGAGGAAGCTCGTCTTTATGGGTTATGATGAGCGGAAGAAGGACTGGAAGTGCATGGATCCTGCGACAAAGAAGTTCTTTGTTTCAAGAGATGTAGTCTTTGATGAGCTGACGCCGTATGGAGGTGGCATTGTTGAGCTATAAGAGAGCAGGGTTGATGAAGGCAGGAGGAAGCTGCTGAAGATCTTTAGGTGGAGCTGTATGTGTCACCAGGAGCTCCGATTGTTTCAAGCTCTGGGGCAGAAGCTTCTGGTTCGGGAAGAAGGGGATCGATGCTCCAAGTGTGCCCAGGAATAGAGTTGGTGTTGAAGAAGCAGCGGAGGTGGTGAGCAAGGAGCTGCCTCTTCGGAGATCAAAGAGGACCATTAAGCCACCAGCTCGGTATTGCGAAGGAAACACGGTGAGCTTCGTTACTTGTTTCTTTGCATGCCCCTTGGATGAACGGGAGCCTTCAATGTTTGAAGAGGCCACTGGAGTAAAGGAGTGGGATGATGCCATGGATGAGGAGATGGATGCCCTTAAGAAGAATGAAACTTGGGACTTTGTGCCCAAGGTGGATAGCCTTACTCCTATTACTTACAAGTGGGTCTACAAGTTAAAGAAGAAGGCGGATGGAATCATCGAGCGGTACAAGGCTCGCCTTGTAGCTCGGGAGTTTTCGTAACAGTACGGCGAGGACTATGAGGAGACGTTTAGTCCTGTGGCAATGATGACTTCAGTACAAATGGTGATAGCCATAGAGGCTTGCCAGGGTTGGAAGATGTGGCAGCTGGACGTAAAGAATGATTTTCTTTACGGGGAGATTGACAAGGACATCTTCATGGATCAGTCGCTCGGATACATGTCTTAAGAACATCCAAACTACGTCTATAAGCTCCGGAAAGTACTTTATGGGTTGAAGCAGGCTCCTCGAGCCTGGTATGGAAAGATTGCAGAATACCTCCAGTTCTGCGGCTATCTGGCTTCAAACTCAGACTCGAGCCTCTTCGTCAAGAAGAATGGGGAGCTTCTAGTCCTGGTGTTGTTGTACGTGGATGACATGATCATCACGGGGAACTCCAAGGAGGAAGTAGCTAGGCTCAGGGCACAGCTTGCTATCAGATTCGAGATGAAGGATTTGGGTGAACTCCACCATTTCCTTGGACTTGAGGTGGAGAGAAAGGAGAGCGGCATACTCGTATCCCAGAAGGGTTATGCGGAACAGATCGTTCAGCGATTTGGCATGCAGGAGGGGAAGAGTAGCTTTACTCCATTTGATTCAGGCATCAAACTTCGGTGGGATGAGGGGAGGATTCTTCCGGATCCTTTGGTGTTTCGGGCTCTAGTTGAGAGTCTTATTTAATTGACGATTATAAGGCCAGACATTACTTATGCGGTTGGCCGAGTAAGTCGGTATATGGCGGAACCCATGAAGCCTCATCTGATGGCGGCTAGGAATATCTTGAAGTACATGAAGGCCACTTCTGGCATGGGTCTCCTATATAGGAGAGGCACGGAGTTTGTTCTTCAAGGATACTCGGATGCTGATCATGGGGGAGATTCAAACAACCGGAAGTCAACATCTGGTTATGTCTTCTCTTGTGGATCAGGGAGTATTTCTTGGTGCAGCAAGAATCAAGACTCAGTGTCCGTCTCTACTACGAAAGCGGAATACAAGGCTTCGGGCTTGGCAGCTCGGGAAGTCATCTGGCTCAAGAGACTAGTAGAGGATGTCTATAAAGAAGTGCGCGGTCTTACTCTGCTGAGCGGTGACAATGATAGTGTTTTGAATCTGGTAAATAATCCAGTTTGTCACGCTCGGACCAAGTACATCGAGATTTAGCACCACTTTATATGGGAGAGGGTGTTGGAGGGATCTCTGATGGTGGAACATGTGCGGAGTGAGGATAATGTCTCGGACATCTTCACAAAGTCATTGCTGAAGGTGTCGTTTACACGATTACGATGACTGCTGGGCCTGATCACCATTTCTCACCTCAAGGGGGAGTGTTGAAAATTTTGAAGTAAAAGTGGTTGATTGTGTAGAATGCGCTGACTGGGCGATCTGAGTTTGCAGCCTGGGCGGCCTGACGGTGCGGCCTGGGTGGTCAGTGGCCAGGGTAGACTTGATGGCTTGGGTGTCTACTGGAATGACCTGGGCAGTCTGGTTTGGAGATCTGGTGGCGGTGCTCAGCTCAGTCTGTGGTTCTGCCATTAGCTTATTCTTGAAGTAACCGGGTGGATTGGTGGTTAATCCGCGGAGATGTGGCGGACTTAGTTCTATCCGCGGAGTTTGCTATGGCGGACTAGTTTTGGAGATTGCGAGATCGGCATTAGTCCTTGCTGTGATCTCTCGTGATGCGGTGGGTGATAGCCGCACTCATGGTGGCGGACTGACCATGGAGTCGGCATTCTGGCTTCGTGTCTGCCGAGCTTGCGCAAGTTTAGTGAATTGCTGGACTTGGTCACACTATAATAAGACCTGGTTGTTCGCAGTGTCCACAAAGTATGCTGTAGACCGGGCGATCTGCATGTTGGTCGTGGACTTGTGTGGCGGACTGAATCCGTATTCGTGAGTTGTGCGGACTGGTACCATGTCCGTGTATAGCTTACGGACTGATGTAGTATGTGGTTGTGGCCATGTCCGGGTGCTGTGCAGTGTGGCGAACTAGCGCGGTGTTTGCGAGCTGGGTGGGCTAATGCCTTGTCCGCATGTAGCGTGTGAACTGTCGCAGTGATTGGGATGCTGCTGTGTCCGCATGCTGCAATGGGTGCAGACTGGTACAGTGTCTGCCTGGTGGCAGACTGGCTTCTTAATTTGGCACCTGGCAAGTTGGCTGGAGTCCGGCCTAGTCCTTGCAGACACTACGGACTGGTTTGTACTAGCTACAAGCTTAGGTGGTGACTTTATTCACTAGGGAGGTGACTATACTCCCCACCTCGCCTATAAATAGACCCCCTCAATACTTCTACAATAACTGAGTGAACAGTAAGTTGAGCGCAGATCAATTGTTGCGGACTCAATTTTTTCAGGTCGCGCAGTTTGAGAAGTATTAACTGTTCGTTGTTTGCAGGTTGTGCGTCTAGCACTGTGAAGCCAGGTGTCTGGTTCTGATCAAGGTCAGGAAGCAATGAAGCTTGTAGTTTACAATCAGCGGTTGCAGCAGGTCGTATTTGTCGGCCAACCAGTCTTCACTCCTTCAATTGAAGTCTAAGTTCAATAACCAGGTCGTCGGTCTCGGTGAGCTTGGCAGTTTGTTCATTCAGTTTGGCAGCGGCTTGTAGAGCAGGAATTAGCAGAATAACGGGTTGTCCGTTGTTTGTGCGAACTGTATAGATTAGTGATAGCAGCGGCTTGGCAGTCTTGGTGAACTTGGCGGACTCAGCGGTCTCCGAGTCAGTCCGCCCGGCTTGAAGATTACTTTTGCTTGTTTTCTCTCTTTTGTACTTGGCAAAATCATGTCTCGCTGATACGCCGGTAATGTATATATAAAATAACGCAAGTGTACTTGTCGGTTCAAGTAATACAGAGTGAGTAGAGATCGTTCCCTCGGGGAAATGACTAATTTAATGCTTGCAAATACTAGCTTGACCTTTTTTTAAAATTCAAGTAGACTGATTATAGCGAATATTGGATAATAAATGAAATAAGTGACACTAATATGATTACATAACTCTAACGGAACTGAAAGGTATTTGAATCGATAGAGAGATAGTCTTGTAAATTGTTTTCCCAAGCCTATTGCGATGAGTTTTAAATTGATTCTTTATGCTTCCCTTGATTGCTACTTTGCAACGATTTGAAGTAAAAATCTTTATCTCTCGATCTCAGAAATCCTTTTACCCTATCCTCCTAGTTATCTCTAACTTAGGTAAGAAAAAGCATACATGAGTGCACAAATCAGTGTTGCTAATATGATGAGGAAATCTCTTTCTCTTTATTATATTATACTGAGATCTATACTACACTTTCGTCACTCCTCTCTCGAATCTCGCAGCGTAGTATACAAATGGAACTTGGTTAAAAATTTACGCGACTCCTCTCTCGAATCTCGCCACATAAAATGAAGTGTTCAACTCTAGATTAGTGTAACTCCTCTCTCGAATCTCGCCATGCAATTTAGAAGTAGAAACATAATCCAACATTCATTATAAAATAGAGCATAAATGCAGTAAAAGTAGTTTCCAATAAAACATGAAGAGTGTTAAATCATAACATCGCACAACAGGACAAGGTACTACCAACGTACAAGACTCAGAGATTTAGTTCATGATAGCGGAAGAACACCACAAAATAGGAAAGATCTTACAGCACATGATGGTAAGAATGCAAAATAGTGCAGTAAAATGCTCTCCAATCGCGTCCAAGTAACCCTTCTCCAAGATCCGGATTTGCCCTAGTCCTCCTTCTCCAAAGCAAAGTCTCTCTCGTTTTCCTCTTCAAGAATGAATAATGTCCCCCTTTTGCAGCCAAAAACCCCTTTAATTTCGTGCCTCCATCTGAAGGGATGTCTCCCTTCATTTTGTAACCGCTGCAGTAATTTCAAAAATCGAAATTTGAAATTCCGCGAGTTGTTATAACAACTAAAATAAGTTGTAATAACAACTTTTCCAGGCCAGAAAATTGCTCAGCATTACTTCTTCAGGTTGAATTTTTTTGATGATTCTGACAAGAAAACATTGGAAAATGGTCAAATTAATCAAACAAAGATAAATATAAATTTTATCATATTTTCATACACATTAAAACATATTTTTCACCATTTATGCCCAAGAAAATGAACGTAGATAACTTATTTTAAGAAGTTATCACACACCCACACTTGAGTCTTGGTAGTCCCGAGCAAGGACAATTCATAAGATTGAATTGGCTGAATGAATAAGTATTAAGATGAAAGTTCAATGATCATTTTTTCTTAACCAAACTCAGTTAAAGCATCCTCAAGAAATCGGCTTTACTTAACCGGTAAGCTTGTCAATCCTTAAAAGTTTAACCATCACAGATCCATTAGTTTGATTAAAGATGAAGCGCAATTAAGAATTCTTGTGTTGTGTGTGTTTTTTCTCAAAATTATTTACTCCCACGCAATTTTTTCATTGAACCTCCGCATTAATTGGAAAGGATAGGAATAGGCTAAGATTTAGATTTAACCTCAACAATAGTTAGTAGCTCAAGTGAACGTGGGTTTGGCTTTGGCTTGGTTAGCAACTTAAAAGTAGGCTTTGTTAGTGGAGTGGAAATTCCCTAGTCTTAATCATTCACCATGTTATGAGGCTCAATTCTTAAGCATTAAATATATAAATACTATCTCCATAGTTGGGATCATTCCAAGTATGTATTCGCCTACCTAGGTCACATATCACTATGACAACACTGATGATGATTTTTCTCTTTTTATTTTTTTATGGTCACAGTTGGGATCATTCCAAGTAGGCACCTACATACTTAGGCTGCATATCACTATGACATTTATCCTCTTTTTCTATTTTTTATATGCTGAATTGAAACACTCATAAATGGCTAGTGAATTAAGATACAATTAGTAGAAATCTAAGGAATTTAATCATTGGGTAATATATAGCAAAATGATAAGTAACAAGCTCAAAGAATCTCATGAAGGATCAAAATGGTTTAGCTACATAATCTCTTATCTTGGCTTATAACTTTAACTCAGTTCTTGCTCACCCCTTCCTATTTTTTTAAGAAGTCAATATCAAAAGATTGCAAGGGAGTAAAAATAAGTTGAAGAAACTTGTGCATAAAATGAACAATTAAGTGTGTTTTACCCACAAAACTTACTAATAACTTCAAATTCAAAATCTGAACTCTTAAGATTGTTTAGTCGTACCATTAATTAAGGTAATAATTCAGATCATTAACACTCATGCTCAATCAGATTATAATCACCTAATTAGTAGATGATGAAGCACCCACACCCCAGCCCCCACCCCACCCCACCCCCCTCCCCCCCACACACACACTTGGTCCTTTGCTAGACCCTAGCAAAACTACTTGTAGTTTATAAGTTATAATTGAGATATAATACAGGATAGCAGTGAGGAAGCACATAAGGGCATAAATAACTGAATATAAATAACTACCCTGAATTCAAAAATTAGGACGGTTGTCCAACTCTCGTCATTCTCCAAGTATCCTTCAGTGCTCTTGTTCAATTGCATAATCTGCATGTTGTACATCCTAAATATACACCAAAATTTAGAACATTCATATTGTCTGAGTACTTTTAGGGACCACTAAATCATTTCAAAGTGCTTAAATAAGAGGAGGCATAACCACAATAAGTTCAACAAAAGAAAATAAATTAATCTTTCGAACAACAGTAGTGTCTTCATTTTTCTGAAAAATTAGCCTCAATTATATCACAACTGATAGCACCAAGCATAACATTACAGGTAATGAGCATTAATAAATATATATCATTCCAGAGCATAGTGCAAATAAAGCATTCCAAAGCTGAAAGCTAACCAAATATTATATAGCAAAGTAGAGCATAGGTCAGCAAATAGTGTTCGACAAAATAAAACATAATGTATCAAACATCCTAATAGTGCGAAGTAGAGAAATATAGGAACAAATAACTGAAGGTGATAGTCAGCCACTAGGTAGATCTGTCGGCTTCGTCCTCATCATTCGACTCTTCTTCGTCCCCATCCTTGTCTACATCGTCGTCATCGTCAGCATCCTCATAATCTTCTTCGTCCTCATCAGCTTCTGCAACCTTTGCTGGATCAACTCTAGTCCGGTCGGAAGTCAGAAGGTAGCCAGCTTTGTCAAATTGGTGCAACATCCTAAAATTTGGTTCCGACATTGGAATCTTCGCTTTTTCCATGACCTTCCGCATGTTGTCACGAAGATCTTCAAACTACTTTGCTGCATACAACTGCTGACAGTGTTGATAGGCTTTGATGTACTCAATATTCTCCATCAAAAGATCGGGGTCGGTGCCATGATCGGTCGCAGGAATATTAATACATATAGGTTTCCTTGCTTGTGTCTGTGAAGTCTGAGCATCGCCTTGCCCCGAACTACCTTTCCCTGTAGCGACCTTGATATTTACTTCGATGACCGCTTTATTGATGTGCTGCTTGACTTGTGTAACCATGTCATTCGCCTCCTTGGCACCCCCGCATCCCTATAAAGCTCAGTGATTAGTGACGGAAACCATAACTGTCGAGGCTTCTCCTCTCTAATCTTCTACTGCGAAGTTATTATTTTTCCAACATCAAAGTGTATCCCTGATATGATCTCGTAGATCAATGATAACTTATCTAGTGCCACACTATTAGGGTGCTTGGTAGGCACTATGCCTGCATTGACAAATAAGAGCCATGCATTGGTTTGCCGAGTCAAGCATGATGTTTTCAAAATTATTTGGTTCTTACTCATCCATTCTGGTTCTTGTGTGGCACACACAACTTTCAACATGTCAACAAGAGTGACTTTGTTCAAAATCTCTGTGTAATCATCGTACTCTTGATCATCCAGATTGAACATATCACTAATCCGAGCCGCAGAAAAATTGACTTCCCTTCCCTGAACCATCATCGTCTCATACTCAATATTCTTGGCATTTACGTAAAATTCATACACCCAAGCCGATAGAATCTCAGTACGTAGGTGACAAAATGACTCCCAATGAGCATCTTAATCTGTTTAGCATACGCAAGACTCCACATTCGCTTTTCTATCATGAATCCCCTCTCCTCTATGAAAGGTATGGACTTCACCTGCTCAAAGCGCAGCCGTGCTCCCTCTCCCACAAATTTTTTTACAGTTTTAGTAACTTCCTTTCCTTTCCTCCTTTTATCTCCCCTCTTAGATGACATAATGCAAGCTAAGCAAATACACAACAACAGACACAAGCACAATGGAGAAATTAATTTTCTACTATTCCTTTTACCATCATGTTCGCAAGAGTAAGGAGGCGGGTTGGGGTTATACCTCATGAATTTTCCAAAACTTGTAAGTGCAGAAAATAACAAGCCCCTGGGGCACTTCGGGTAGGGTAATCGTGCGCGGCGCCGCCTATACTCCATGTCGCTATGCCCACTGTCGATGCTGCCTGCAAGAACGCAGTGCTCAACCTCCAGATCCAATGTTGTAGATGTCGCGGATCGCCGCCACCAACACTGTGTGCGGGCTCCAGATCCTTCCTGTCGCCGTCGCTAACAATCGCCAGTCGATGCTGCGAGAGAATGAATCGCACCACTCCAGAAATCACGATGTTCTGCTACCTGATAGTCTTCTACTACCTTGCCGATCATCGAATGCTACGAGAGAGAGAAGTCAGCATCAGTGTCGACGTCGTTGCCGCCAATCGTCGAATGTCGCCGACTAACACCTGGCCGATCGTTGATCGCCACTCCTCTCTTAGACCTAGCCGGAAGATCGTGGTATGGGAAAAAGGGCAAGAAATTTTCTTTTAATTAAAGAGGAGTTAATTATTAAATTAAACCGGGCTTAGGTTAGGGATAAGCGGGATTAATGGGTTAGTTTAGCACAAACTGCTAACTTAGGAGAAACCGGTGTGCCGGTTCAGTTAAACCGGCGCTGGACCGCCAGATCCGCGCGACGCAAGGAAATAGTCTGAGAAAGATTTTCTGTTACGTATGTTGTGGAGTTGTTGTAACAACATCCAGGAATTAAACCCATAGGCCAGTTCAACTGAACCGGCGCTGAACCGCCATCCGCGCGACGCAAGGAAATAGGCAGAAAGCTAAATCTTGCTACATATGTAGTGGGGTTGTTGTAACAAAAATTCAGGAGTTTAAAATTTTGCTTTTTCACCATTTCTCAACCTCTCTTAATTCGTTTTATTCTTATTCTAAGCTTCCAAACACTCTCCCCGCGATTCTAAAGCAAGATCGAGTAAGGATTATGGGCATTATCCCTCCAAAATGAGCATTTTGTAATTAAAAATAAAATAAGTTCTTTAAATAATTATATATATAATTATAGGTCTGATCGATGGGTTGCCTCCCACCAAGCGCCTCATTTAGAACGTCCCGGTCGGACATTTTGCTTCAGATTATTTTATTGTAGCGTAATGATCATCGTCTCACGATGATCATTATTATTGAAATATTCTTTCAACCGCTGTCTGTTAACCTTGAACTTGGATCCATCATTCTCATTGCATATCGTAATTACTCCAAATGGGTGTACCTCCTCCACCTGAAAAGGTCCAGACCATCAGGACTTCAATTTCCCGGGGAATAATCTTAATCTTGAGTTATATAGAAGGATGAGTTGGCCTTCTTTGAACTCCTTTCCTTGTAGTCTCGTATCATGCCATTTTTTCGTCCGCTCTTTATATAGCCTTACATTATCATAAGCGTCAGACCTAATCTCCTCCAGTTCGTTCAAATGAAAAAGTCAATTCTTGCCCGCTACGTGGAGATCGAAATTTAACCTTTTAATTGCCCAGTATGCCTTATGCCCTAATTCAACGGGCAAATGACATGCTTTTCCATATATCATCTTATACGGGGTTAGGCCTATCGAAGTTTTTAATGCTGTCCTATATGCCCATAGTGCATCGTTTAGCTTTTGCGACCAATCCTTACGTGTTGTGCTTACCGTTTTTTCTAGGATTGATTTTATCTCTCTGTTGGACACTTCAGCTAAGCCATTTGTTTGTGGGTGGTAGGCGAGGGCAATTTTATGAGTCACTCCATATTTCCTTAAAAGTGATTTAAATTACAAATTGCAAAAGTGTGCCCCTCCATCACTAATTATAGCCCTAGGTGTGCCAAATCTAGTGAAAATGTTAGACTTGAGAAATTTTAATACAACTTTGGCATCATTTCTTGGTGTGGCTATTGCCTCTACCCATTTTGAGACATAATCTACCGCTAGCAAAATATACAAATTCTCGTTTGAATTTACGAAAGGACCCATGAAATCTATCCCCCATATGTCAAATACTTCGACTTCTAGGATATTAGTCATAGGCATACTTACACCACGATGAATATTTCCCACCCTTTGACATCGGTCACAGTGTTTTACAAAGTTATTGGCATCCTTAAATAAGGTCGGCCAATAAAATCCTGCTTCTAAAGCCTTCATAGCAGTACGGTCTCCCCGAAAATGGCCTCCGTATGGAGAAGCGTGACATTTTTCCAAAATACTTGGGACTTCAACTTCAGATACACACCTACGAATAACTTGATCCGCACAGATTTTGAATAAGTATGGTACATCCCATAGGTAGAATTTCACCTGATGAAGAAACTGTTTCCTTTGTTGGTAATTAAAATCCGAAGGGAGCACTCTACTAACAATGTAGCTAACAAAATCTGCATACCACAGAGTGCTACCTTCTGTGATTGCTAATATATACTCATCAGGAAAATTTTTGCTGATCTCTATGTGACTATCCCTTTCACACTCTTGCTCTAGTTGTGATAAATGATCAGCTACTGGGTTCTCAGCTCCCTTCCGGTCCTTGATCTCAAAGTTAAACTCCTGAAGAAGGAGAACCCACCTGATGAGTCTAGGCTTTGCATCCTTTTTGTCCACTAAGTATCGTATCGCGGTGTGGTCCGTGTAAACTATAAACTTAGAATGTATCAAATATGCTTGAAACTTCTCAAATGAATAAACAACCGCAAGGAGTTGCTTCTCCATGGTAGTGTAATTTATTTGAGCATTTATAAGGGTCTTACTGGCATAATAAATTACATGAAAGATCTTATCATGGATTTGTCCTAACACGGCACCTACCGCATAATTACTTGCGTCACACATGAAAATAAAGGATGATGACCAAACCGGCACTCTAACAATAGGTGCAGAAACTAAGCTTTTCTTCAATGTTTCAAAAGCCTCTAAACACTTATCATCGAAAACAAAGATGGTGACTTTTTCAAGCAAATTACATAACAGTTTAGTTATTTTTGAAAAGTCTCTTATGAACCGTCGGTAAAACCCTGCATGCCCTAAGAAACTACGAATTCCCTTGACATTCGTCGGTGGAGCGAGTTTTTCTATAACCTCCACCTTCGCTCGGTCAACTTCCAAGCCCTTACTAGACACCTTGTGTCCTAAGACAATTCCTTCTCGTACCATGAAATGGCACTTCTCCCAGTTCAACACTAAATTGGTTTCAACACACCTTCTCAAAACCTTACTTAATACTCTCAAACACACATTAAATGATCGACCAAACATGGAAAAATCATCCATGAAAATTTCAATCCCCTCTTCCATTAACTCAGCAAGAAGAGCGATAATACAACGTTGGAATGTGGCGGGCGCATTACATAACCCAAAAGACATTCTCCGGAATGTAAAAGATCCAAATGGGCATGTAAAGGTCATTTTTTCTTGATCTTCGGGTGCAACCATGATCTGATTTTACCCAGAATATCCATCTAGAAAACAAAAATACTCATTACCCGCCAACCTATCTAGGACTTGGTCAAGGAATGGAAGTGGAAAATGGTCTTTCCTAGTCATTTTGTTCAATCGCCTATAGTCCATACATATTCTCCATCCTGTGACGGCCCTAGTAGGTATGATTTCATTATTCTCATTTTGAAAACAATAGTCATTCCACCCGTCTTCGGTACACACTGCACTGGGCTCACCCACTTGATATTTGAGATGGGGTAGATGATGTCTGCGTCGAGCCACTTTATTATTTCTTTCATTACCACTTCTTTCATTGGAGTACTAAGCCTACGTTGATGTTCTATGGATCCTTTTCCCCCCTCTTCTAATAATATTTTATGCATGCAAATAGACAGGCTGATTCCCTTGATATCGGCTAGAGTCCAACCAATGGCACCCTTAAGCTCTTTCAAGACTTCCAGTAATTTTAGTTCATTCTCTCTTTCCAATGATGCATCAATGATAACTGGTAAGGTATTATCTTCCCCAAGGAAAAAATATTTCAAATGTATGGGTAGGGGTCGTAACTCTAATGTTGGTGGTTCAAGAATGGATGGTTTCATTACTGTAGGCTCGTTGGTCCTACTTATAACTTCAACGCTCCTATCAATTGGTAACTTGTCATATGAGTCTAATGTTTTGACCACCTCTTCCATTTCTAAGTCATACTCTCTTTCTTCATTAATCAGAACACTCAACAACTCATCTTTTAGATCATCGTCCTCATGTATCAACCTTGGGGGCACAACCACTTCTTACATCGAATAACACACCTCTTTATCATCAGGAAATTTCATAGCCTTAAGGACATTAAATGTTACTTCCTCGTCATTGACTCTCATTGTTAATTCATCTTTTTGGACATATATGATGGTGTGTCCTGTGGCTAAGAAGGGTCGTCCTAAAATAATCGGCACCTCCTTATATTCGTCCATGTCTAACACGACAAAGTCAGCTGGGAATATAAATTTTTCTACCTTAATCAGTACGTCCTCAACCACTCCCTTAGGAAATGCTAAAGATCTATCAGCCAATTGGAGCATAAGAGATGTTGGTGTGATCTCCCCAATGCCTAATTTGGTGTAAATAGATAACGGCATCAAGTTGATGCTGGCCCCCAAGTCGCACAATGCTCTTCCGGAAAATTTCATTCCTATTGAACATGGGATTGTAAAACTTCCATCAGTTTTTGAGGTAACTTATTTTGTAGAATCGCGCTGCACTCTTCAGTTAGTGCAACTATCTCCTTATCGACAAATCTTCTCTTTTTAGACAAGATGTCCTTCATGAACTTGACATAGCTAGGCATTTGCTCAAGTGTCTCAGCAAATGGGATATTTATAGTTAACTTCTTAAACATGTCCATAAATTTTTGGAATTGCATATCAAGCTTATTCTTAACGAGCCTAGATGGAAAAGGTGGTGGAGGATAGATGATGTCTTTCTTTTTGTTAATTAGATTATCGGTTTGATTTCCCTCTGGTTCCTTCCTCTCACTAGGACTTTCCTTTTCTAATTCTCTTGGCTTATTATCCCTCTCGTTCTTCTCTTCTGCTCTTGCTTTCTCCAACAACCCATCCCCGCTTGTTATCTCTACTCCACTCCTTAAAGTTATAGCCTTGCATTGGCCATTGTGGTTATCTCTAATAAGGTTAGGTGTGGTGTCAGAAGGTATACATCCCATTGGTCTTTGGTTTATTGAGTTTGTTAGTTGACCTAAAGTTGTCTCTAAAGACCTTAAGGAAAATTCGATTTCTACCATTTTAGAATCTTGTTTTTGAAACATTCCTAAGATGAATTCATCTGTCATTCTCCTAGGACTTACTTGTTGGTATGAAACATTATTTGGAGGTGGGTTCAGATTTTGGTTAAATCCCCCTGGTTGGTTCATCCCTTGATTAGTCTTCCATGAGAAGTTCGGATGAATTCGTCACTCCGGATGGTAATGATTTGCAAATCCTGGTGGAATTTGTCGTTGTGGTCCACCCACATAATTTGCCTCTTCCGTGATTTGATTTAATTGTTCAACCGTAAGTGGGGCATTAGATGTAGTGGTTGATAGTGAATCTAATCTTTTGTTAATCAGGTTAAATTGTGGGGCCATTTGGGCTGCCAGAGATGTGAATTGGTCCACTTGATGGATTCCCACTGGGTTGCTATTCCCTTGTCTTTCATATGCTGGGTAGTTATTTGACGTTAGATCTTCTAATATAGAATATGCATCCTCGGGATATTTCTTCATCAAAGAACCCCCTGCAGCTCCGTCAACTAAAATCATAGTTGTCATCTGTAGCCCATTATAAAAAATAGATACTTGTTGATGTTGGGCCAACCCATGATGTGTACATTTCCTTAGTAACTCCTTAAAATGCTCTGAAGCGTCGTAAAGAGTTTCCCCGTTATTTTGTGTAAACGTGGTTATGTCCCTAATCGGTTTTGCAGTCCTTAGATGGTGGGAAATATTTATTTAAGAATTTTTCTACTAACTGCTCTCATGTCGTGATTGAATCATTAGGCAACGAGTCTAACCAATCCTTCGCCCTTCCTTCTAAAGAAAATGGAAATAATTTTAACATTATTGCATCTTCAGATGCTCCATTGAATTTAAACATATCGCAAATTGCTAGGAAATTTCTCAAATGACAATTTGCGTCTTCTTGACTAGAACCACCAAACTTATTATTCTGCACTTGTTGCATAATTAGAGGATCCATTTTAAAATTATTAGCAGCAATTGTTGGTCAAGCAATGCTGAAATGCAAACCTTCTCATAGAGGTGTGTTATAATCATAACAAGTCATTCGGAGGGCCGTGGGTTGGCCATTTTGATCCACATGACCATCATTATTATTAGCATTATCTTGCGCATGATTATCCATCACAGGATGAATAATATTAATGTTTCTAGCTTCTCTTTGGTTCTGTCTATAGGATCGCTCGATTTTAGAGTTTAAAGGCAATAACTCAACTTGCCTATATCTGGGCATACACAGAACCAACTTTTAATGATTTAAAAACAAACAAACAACAAATACTTGACCTCTAAATACTCAGATCTTGCTAATATTACAAAAAATAACACACTAAATTCATTACACTTCCCCGACAATGGCGTCAAAAACTTGATATGCCGATAATGCATATATAAAATAATGCAAGTGTACGTGTCGGTTCAAGTAATACAAAGTGAGTAGAGATCGTTCCCTCGGGGAAATGACTAATTTAATGCTTGCAAATACTAGCTTGACCTTTTCTTTAAATTCAAGTAGACTGATTATAGCGAATATTGGATAATAAATGAAATATGTGACACTAATATGATTACGTAACTCTAATGGAACTGAAAGGTATTTGAATCGATAGAGAGAGATAGTCTTGTAAATTGGTTTCTCAAGCCTATTGCGATGAGTTTTAAATTGATTCTTTATGCTTCACTTGATTGCTACTTTGCAACGATTTGAAGTGGAAATCTTTATCTCTCGATCTCAGAAATCCATTTACCCTATCCTCCTAGTTATGTATAACTTAGGTAAGAAAAAGCATACATGAAGTGCACAAATCAGTGTTGCTAATATGATGAGGAAATCTCTTTCTCTCTGTTATATTATACTGAGATCTATGGTACACTTTCGTCGCTACTCTCTAGAATCTCACAGCGTAATATACAAATGGAACTTGGTTAAAGATTTACGCGACTCCTCTCTTTATATTAACTTGTTCCAGCTTTTACTTTCTCGGCTCGAATTCCATTGCATTTCTGGTAAGGAAAACATGAACAAATTAGCTTAATTATCTTTAAATCATATAAATATAAATTTATGAATATTTATACTCATTTAAATCATTTCTTTTTATTTTTGATCAATATGATATCAAAATTAAGAGTTAGATAACTTCCTTTTGGGAAGTTTTCACAACTCCACACTTGAATTTTTACTAGTCCCTAGCAAAGATAAATCATATCAATCGATTAAATGAAGAAAGAATATCAAGATGCAAATTCAAATGATCTTTCTTGAAAAATAAACTAATCAAGACTTACTCAAGAAATTCGTTTTACTTAACTGATAGGGTTAGAAATCAATAAGAGATCAAAATTCAAAAATCCATTAGTTAGATAGAAGATAGAGCTCACATAAGTTCATTAGTGTAGTGTGTGCTTTTCTTTAAAAGTAATTTACTCCCATGCAATTTCCTTATTGACCCTCCGCAATTATTGACAAGGGAAAGAATAGGCTAAGCTTCCAATTTAGCCTCCACATGAGTTAGTAGTTTAATTGAAAACAAGATAGACATTGGCTTGATTAGGAATTATGGAAAAACTTTGATAGCGGGATGACATTCCCTAGTTAATAATCTTCGTAATTCACCATCTTATGGGGTTTATCAACATATATATTTTTAAAACATATACTATTCATAGTAGGGATCATTCCAAGTATAAGTGTATATACCCGAGCCACATATCACTATGATGTTTAAACCATTTTTTCTTCTCTTTGGTTTTTATCATAGTTGGGATCATTCCAAGTATGCATTCATATACCTAGGCCGCATATCACTATGACACTTCTTTTTTCTTCTTTTTTACCATCATAGTTGGGATCATTCCAAGTATGTAAACATATACCTAGGCCACATATCACTATGATATTTAACCATTTTTTAAAAAAAATTAAACACCCATAAATGGCTAACGTACTAAGATACAACTAGTAGAAATATAGGGAATTTAAGCATGGAGTACTGTGTATGAAAAAGTTCAAGCCCAACTATTCTAGTGGAGATCAAAATGGAATACTACATAAGCTCATGTTTAGGTTTACATTATTGACTTAGTTCTTGCTCACCCCTCCCGATATTTGTAGCGGTCAACATCAAAAGATCACCTTGGAAGTAAACAAAACTTTTGTGCATAAAAAAATGCTTAAGTGAGCTTTATCACAAAAAATCCGACTAATTTCAAATTCACTAATTGAACTCTTTAGATTGTTGAGGCATACCAATTAATTATCATTGAATATATCTAGAATAACTTATTGATTAATTGAAATAAGAATTAATAACATCTGAATCGTTGTTTAATGAATTATTCTTCATCCAAATGGTAGGGGTTATAATACCCCCACCTCCACACTTAAATCCTTTGCTAGTCTCTAGCAAAGATATCTTTTTACCATGAAAAGCCTCTAAAATGATTTTACTAATAAACACAAAAACATACTTAAGAAAGGAATTGAGATGTAAATAACTTCTCGAAAATTTGTTCGGCTACAACTTTGTCCAATTATTCTTAGGGTGACCTTGGTTTTATAGAGTTTCATTCATCTTTTCTTATTGAGCTTCATCATTAAAAGTAGTGCAAAACCTATAAACAAATAATGTTAAAATTCAACAAACCGCAGACGCCCCCTTGGATACCCTACTGAAAAACTCAACAAACCGATGAGAATACGCCCACTTATATGTTGAAAGTTTACCCGGATCGTGGAGTTAACAGTGGTTATCTCAACAAAGCAGTAACAACCAGCAACACATGCAGCACAAGCTTCTTTATTGATCAAGAGCAAACTTCTTTACAAGGCGAGACATACATGGCGAGACATGCTTCACCAAAACCCAACACCGGGAGAGCAGAGACAGTTACAAAGACAAGAACAAAAACAAGTCGCGCGGACTCAAACAATCAAGCCGCCGACCTACTGCTGTGGAGTCCGCTCAGTCCGCCAGGTCGCCAGACCGTAACCCAAGCCGCGCGGACTCACCCTTACTCCAATGCTTAGCTCTTCACCGCCGGTCTGCACGCCGCCAGACCGCACAAGCTGCGCAGAACACCGAATGGAACAGTCCGCCAGAAACTGGCGACTTCCTGAACCCCAAACTAAGTCGCCAAAGAGAAGACCGCCTGGCCGCTATCCGCGACCTGCTGTTTACCGCCTGTTGCTTAACCGCAGAGTCCGCACTGTCCCTGACCGCAATCAGAGCCAAGTCCTGGCTTTCCAGCGCTATCCGCACAACCTGCACAGCACAACCGGGTCAACTCTATCCGCGCGGACACAAAGTCCAGGCCGCAGCAACTTACGCGAGCTCAATACTGTTCACTTACTTCGGTCTAGGTTCCTCGGTTTTTTCCTGATGTGACATGGGTCCTATTTATAGGCACGACGATGAGTATGGTCACCGCCCTTCCCGATAGGATCACCGCCACAACCCGCAGCAAGAACCTATGTGTCCGCCAGCCCGCGGACACACATGCCAGTTCGCCGCCCTGTGCAGATAGCCAGTCCGCCCCAGCTTCTCCAAGGCCGGACTCCAATATCCAGTCTGCCTTGCCGCCAGAGACCAAGCCAGGACCACCACAGCCGGACTCCACAAAAGCCGTATCCGCCATTCTGCGGACAAGGCATCAGCCCGCAAAACCCGAGCCCGCAACCGCGCCATCAAGGCACCCTGCCGGACTCAGCGGATACCCGGCTATCGTCCGCATATCCCAAGCCCATTACCTCATTGCCAAGGCACCTCCGGACTTAGCGGACACACCAATCCAGTCCGCTAACAGCAGACTCCAGTCCGCAACTCCTGAGTCCATTGCCTCATCACAAGGCAACTCCGGACTCAGCGGACTCCAGCTCCAGTCCGCACGCTCCTGCACGGGCAATCCTCCAGTCCGCATATCCCCAAGCTAGCAAACAAGGCAAAGCACTTCTACTACGCTTGGCGGACTGAGAAACCAGCCCGCGCTCCACTGCGCGATCTCCCCGGACTGAGCCACCTGGACTTGGTTCAATTCCCACCAAGTCCAGCCCACTGGCCGCAAGGGCCAGTCCGCACTTACTGGCGGACACTAGATCTAGCCCGCCATACCGGGCGACCTCCAGTTCCTGTCCGCGCTGACCGGCGGTCTCCGCGGCTTCCACTTGTCGCTTCACTAGAGCAAGACCAAGGCAACTGCCAAACCGGTCTGCCGAGCTCCAGTTCTTCAGTCCGCTTCAAGCCGGACTCCGCGGATAACATTCCTATCCGCCCGGTTACTTCCTGGGAGTAAACCGCCTGCTGAGCATACACTGACCTGTCAGACCGCCGCTGCTGTCCGCGCAGTCCGCGCGAACATGACCGCCCAGGCCGCCACAGAGCAAACCGCCTGCAACATCCCTGCCGACCTAGCAGTCCGCCAACCCAGTCCGCGTAGTCCGCGCGGATAGGTTTCCCAAGCCTTCCATTCATCCACTTTCACTTCACAGAATTCAACACTCCCCCTTGAAGTGAGAAGTGGTGAATAACTCCAGCAGCTCCCGTAACCTTGCACCTGGTCCTTCCGATAGCATCTACGAAGAAATGTCCAAGACATAGTCCTCGCCCCGCATATCATGGACCATGAGGGAGCCCTCCAGCATCTCCCAAAAGAGCCATGCTTCCCTCTGCCTTCTTTAGCTTCAACCTCCACTCATGCATCATAGGAGAATCACCAACTTCCTTGGATCCAGAAGCCCAAGCCTCGTTGCCTCTGAGAGAAGTCACCTCATCAGACTTGGTGTCAACCACCTCCTTGATTCTAATGGGGTCATCACAGCCAGAAGTCCCTTGCTCGACCTGAGGGCTAACAAGGAAACACGGGACCAAGTCCGCCGTGTTCCCTTCACTATATCGAGCTGGTGGCTTACTGATCCTCTTCGATCTCCGAAGAACCTGATCATGGCTAACCACCTCCGCTGCTTTTGAACCAGCTCCGTTCCGGGCAAACCCGGAACAATGCTCCCTTTGTTCCTGTCTGAACAAGACGCCTCTTACTGGAACCAAGAGCACCTGGAGCAACGCTCCCCTGCTACCTGAACCAGAAGACTTCCTCTTGAACATGAACTGCTGGAACATCGCTCCCCTTGCTTCCTGAACAGGAAGCCTCCGCCTTTGAGCCAGAAGGTCCTGGAGCATCGCTCCCCCTTCTTCCTGACTCTGATGCCTTTGCCCCGGAGCTAGAACAACCTGGAGCACCTGGTGACTCAGGCAACTCCACTTCCTTAGCAGCAGCCTCCTTCAGCCCACCATCTGACCTGCTTATCTCTAGCTCCACATAAGAGCTACCCCAATACGGCGTCAACTCATCGAAAACAATGTCTCTCGACACTATGAGTTTCTTCGTCGCAGGATCCATACACCTCCATCTTCTTCTCTGCTCATCATACCCTACAAAGACTAGCTTTGTTTTGAGAGCACCCGGAGAGTGTAAATAGCAGGTAGATCCAAACACCCGAAGGTGCTTCACTGAGGGCTTCACTCCGAACATTAGCTCATAAGGAGTCTTCATTATGATCGGACTAAGAGGCATCCGGTTGATGACATGAGCAGCACAGGCCATTCCTTCCGCCCAAAGAGCCTTCGGAACGCCTTTACTCCGAAGCCAACACTTGCAGGTCTCCGTTAACCAACGGATCATCCGAGCTGCAACACTACCCTGTTGTGAAGTATGTCCACAAGAAAGCTCCATCCGGATCCCTTGCTTCCTGCAAAAGCGTGAGAACTTGGTTGAGTCAAACTCACCACCGAAACTTGTCCTCAACACCTTGATCCTCGGCCAAGCTGGCCTTCGACAAGCTTCTTGAACTCCACAAACAAGCGTACCATGCTGGACTTCGTCTTCATAAAGTATACCCAAGTATACCCAGAATAGTCATCAACCAAAATCAGCATGAACCTGCTGCCTCCAAGACTGGCCGTGATGGTCGGTCCCACCAGAGCACAATGGACAACCGCCAATGGTGCATTACTCCTGGCTTGTGCTTTGTCGACCATGAAGCGATAGGCTCCACTTTCCTGACATCCCGCACACCCCGACCATCGCCATAGGATGACAATCTAGGCAAGCCTCTTACGAGTCTTCTTTCCGCCATTGCTTTCAGCTTGTCCATCCCTACATGCCCCAGTCTTTCATGCCAGATAGCTGCACTATCATTGGCATCCAGCCGATCAGATCCAGAACTAGTTGAAGTCCCAACTACGTTCTTCTCCTTCCTCCCTACCTGAGCAACGTTCGCCGAGAGCAAGGTAACCTTGCACTCCTTCCGAAGATGACCTTGCTGCTTGCATTTATAGCACCGTGGTCCTTCCTTCCTCTTCCTATCACGCCTAGGAGAAACACTCCTTTCTTCCTGATATGAAGTAGAGGGACCATCATCAGCAGCAACCTCCTTCACCTTCTTCCTGAACAACCCATCAAGGGAAGTCCAAACCTCCGCAGCTGACCGACATCCACTGATGTGGTCCAAGAGCTCCGATGAGATCACCTGCTTGAGAATAGACTCCGCTTTCGCATTTGCCTCCTTCCAAGCTCTCATCGCCTCAGCATTGCCAGCAGTATCCTCTTGTCTTCCTGCTCCGCATACAACCTCCCAAAGGTCCTCGCCAAGAAGAAAGCTCTTCATACAGGACTTCCACCGTTCACAGTTTGCCTCTGTAAGAAGATCAATACCAAGACAGCTTGCATCCTCCACTGCCATGGTCCTACCACTGGTTTCCTCGACAGACGAGCAACTACTTCCATTGAGCACTGCTTGACCACTCCAACAACCTGGCTCTGATACCATGTTAAAAATCAACAAACCGCAGACGCCCCCTTGGATACCCTGCTGAAAAACTCAACAAACCGAAGGAGAATACGCCCACTTATATGTTGAAAGTTTACCCGGATCGTGGAGTTAACAGTGGTTATCTCAACAAAGCAGTAACAACCAGCAAACACATGCAGCACAAGCTTCTTTATTGATCAAGAGCAAACTTCTTTACAAGGCGAGACATACATGGCGAGACATGCTTCACCAAAACCCAACACCGGGAGAGCAGAGACAGTTACAAAGACAAGAACAAAAACAAGTCGCGCGGACTCAAACAATCAAGCCGCCGACCTACTGCTGTGGAGTCCGCTCAGTCCGCCAGGTCGCCAGACCGCAACCCAAGCCGCGCGGACTCACCCTTACTCCAATGCTTAGCTCTTCACCGCCGGTCTGCATGCCGCCAGACCGCACAAGCTGCGCCACCGAATGGAACAGTCCGCCAGAAACTGGCGACTTCCTGAACCCCGAACCAAGTCGCCAAAGAGAAGACCGCCTGGCGCTATCCGCGACCTGTTGTTTACCGCCTGTTGCTTAACCGCAGAGTCCGCACTGTCCCTGACCGCAATCAGAGCCAAGTCCTGGCTTTCCAGCGCTATCCGCACAACCTGCACAGCACAACCGGGTCAACTCTATCCGCGCGGACACAAAGTCCAGGCCGCAGCAACTTACGCGAGCTCAAATACTGTTCACTTACTTCGATCTAGGTTCCTCGGTTTTTCCTGATGTGACATGGGTCCTATTTATAGGCACGACGATGAGTATGGTCACCGCCCTTCCCGATAGGATCACCGCCACAACCCGCAGCAAGAACCTATGTGTCCGCCAGCCCGCGGACACACATGCCAGTTCGCCGCCCTGTGCAGATAGCCAGTCCGCCCCAGCTTCTCCAGGCCGGACTCCAATATCCAGTCCGCCTTGCCGCCAGAGACCAAGCCAGGACCACCACAGCCGGACTCCACAAAAGCCGTATCCGCCATTCTGCGGACAAGGCATCAGCCCGCAAAACCCGAGCCCGCAACCGCGCCATCAAGGCACCTGCCGGACTCAGCGGATACCGGCTATCGTCCGCATATCCCAAGCCCATTACCTCATTGCCAAGGCACCTCCGGACTTAGCGGACATGCCAATCCAGTCCGCTAACAGCAGACTCCAGTCCGCAACTCCTGAGTCCATTGCCTCATCACAAGGCAACTCCGACTCAGCGGACTCCAGCTCCGTCCGCATGCTCCTGCACGGGCAATCCTCCAGTCCGCATATCCCCAAGCTAGCAAACAAGGCAAAGCACTTCTACTACGCTTGGCGGACTGAGAAACCAGCCCGCGCTCCACTGCGCGATCTCCCCGGACTGAGCCACCTGGACTTGGTTCAATTCCCACCAAGTCCAGCCCACTGGCCGCAAGGGCCAGTCCGCACTTACTGGCGGACACTGGATCTAGCCCGCCATACCGGGCGACCTCCAGTTCCTGTCCGCGCTGACCGACGGTCTCGCGGCTTCCACTTGCCGCTTCACTAGAGCAAGACCAAGGCAACTGCCAAACCGGTCTGCCGAGCTCCAGTTCTTCAGTCCGCTTCAAGCCGGACTCCGCGGATAACATTCCTATCCGCCCGGTTACTTCCTGGGAGTAAACCGCCTGCTGAGCATACACTGACCTGTCAGACCGCCGCTGCTGTCGCGCAGTCCGCGCGAACAGCCCCATCCCCCCCCGCCCAGGCCGCCACAGAGCAAACCGCCTGCAACATCCCTGCCGACCTAGCAGTCCGCCAACCCAGTCCGCATAATTGTCCGCGCGGATAGGTTTCCCAAGCCTTCCATTCATCCACTTTCACTTCACAGAATTCAAACAAATAACTCTACACAATTTTCCAAATTAATCTGCTCAATGGATAAGTTAAATGAAAGTGCAGTGTCAACATCATGTGATATGTAAATATACTGGTATTCATCTGGAGGTATCATAAGTAGTGCAGTCAATATCAAAATAAAATAGATGCAATAAGGTGCATATCATAATACTCATTTTTCGATTGTGGTGAATCAAATACAATATGAAAGTAGTGCAGTAATCATCATAAAATATCAAAACATATATAAGTGAAACACAACAGGCACCATCCAAAATGTCACATCACAGAATAGGTCACCACAATATAGTCCAGAGCATAACATAACAAAATATGGCGCAGAGCAAAATGTAGACATAACTATGCAAAAATAAAGGTGGATGTGAGATAATCCTACTCGCCCTCCTCTTCACCTTCTTCTTTGCTTGATGACATAATCTCAGAAATTTCCAATTCCTAGAATGCATGAGCTCTCACTATCCTTGTTTGACACAGCTCGTCGGCGCTCAACATTACCACCACTCTATATAGAACTAACTACAAACACCGTCGCACATTGCTAGAAATCTAGTAGTCGATCGCCTCCCTTTTCCTCTCCGCTCTTCTACCGCGAAATCACCCTTATCTCATAAATCCTAGATAGCAACTCAGAAAATGTCCAGGCTCGGGTCGATTTGGAAAGGAAGGTTATATTAGGCATTTTAATTAAGAGTTTTGAGGGAGTAATTAAATTAGGGCATATTAGGAAATGTACAAGTGCATATTTAATAATTAAAAAATATATATATTCTAGTTCAAATTAACCCAGCCCCAAACCTCCGGAGCGACGATTCGCGCGTGCCGGTTTAGTTGAACCAGCGGCCGAAGACTACCGCGCAGTCCATGAAGGAGCAACCAGAAACTGAATTCCCATTAAATATGTTTTCAGATTGTTGTAACAACTGCTTTGATTCAGCGCTTCTTATGAAGATCCAGACAGAAACTGAATTCCTATTATAGACATTTTTAGGCTGTTGTAACAACTGCCTTCGATTCAGCGCTGTTTATGAAGATTCGGACATAAACTTAATTCCTATTATAGATGTTTTCAGGCTGTTGTAACAACTGGCAGCTGTATAACAAATTCCATTTCCTTCAAAATTTTGGCCGAATTTTTCACTCTTCCAGCCTTTTCACTTCTCCCGATGATTGGTCATTCTCAACTAGTGTCATGCACCTCTGCTTCCTCCAACATTTTTTACTAACGAAAATAGAAGAATATATATATTATTTAATTTATTTATATATAATCTTATATATATTATACGATACGATGGGTTGCCTCCCACCAAGCGCCTCATTTAAAACGTCTCTGTCGGACGTTTTCTTTCCTCTCAACTTATTATTATAAATTTATGACCATCGCCACATGATGATCATTATCTACATAATAATCCTTCAATATCTGTTCGTTCACTTTGAACTCAGAGCCATCCTTCTCGTTGCAAATTATTACCACTCCAAACGGGTGTACCTCTTTTACTATAAACGGTCCCGACCATCTGACTTAAGTTTGCCTGGAAATAATTTCAGCCTCGAGTTAAATAGCAAGACTAATTGTCCCGTCTTGAACTCTTTTACAATTAGTCTTGAATCATGCCATCTCTTGGTCCTTTCCTTATATAACCTCGAACTCTCGTATGCGTTCGATCGAATCTCTTCCAACTTATTAATTTGGAGTAGTCTTTTCTTCCCTGCTTCTTGAAAGTCAAAATTCAATTTTTTTATGGCCCAATAAGCTCTATGATCTAGCTCCACCGGAAGATGACACGCCTTCCCATAAATCATTTTGTACGGGGTCAATCCTATAGGAGTTTTAAATACCATTCTATAGGCCCATAAAGCATCATTTATCTTTTGTGACAAATCCTTGCGAGTAGCATTTATCGTTTTTTCTAATATTGATTTAATTTCTCGATTTGAATCCTCCGCTAGGCCATTGGTTTGCGGGTGGTAGGCGAGCGCAACTTTATGAGTCACTCCATATTTTTTTAACAGTGATTTAAATTGCAAATTGCAAAAGTGTGCCCCTCCATCACTAATTATAGCCCTAGGTGTACCAAACCTAGTGAAAATGTTGGACTTGAGAAATTTTAGTACAACTTTGGCATCATTTCTTTGTGTAGCTATCGCCTCTACCCACTTCGAGACATAATCTACGGCTAATAAAATATACATATTCTCATTTGAGTTTATGAAGGGACCCATGAAATCTATCCCTCATACGTCGAATACTTCTACTTCTAGGATATTAGTCATAGGCATGTTTGCACCATGATGGATATTTCCTACTCTTTGACATTGGTCACATTATTTTACAAAGATATGGGCATCCTTAAATAGTGTTGGCCAATAAAAACCCGCTTCTAAAACCTTCATAGCAGTCTAATCTCCCCTAAAATGCCCTCCGTATGAGGATGCGTGACACTTTTCCAAAATACTTTGGACTTCAACTTCGGGTACACACCTACGAATAACTTGATCTACACCAATTATAAATAGGTATGGTACATCCTATAGGTAGAATTTCACCTATTGGAGAAACTGTTTCCTTTGTTGGTAATTAAAATCCGGGGGAATTACTCTACTAACGATGTAATTAACAAAATCTGCATACCATGGAGTGTTATCTTCTGTGATTGCTAGCAATCTTTCATCAGGAAAACTCTCCTTAATCTCAACATGAACGTCTTCCTCACACTCATGCTCTAGTCGTGATAAGTGGTCAGCAATTGGGTTCTCAACTCCCTTATGGTCTTTGATCTCGAGATCAAATTCCTGCAGGAGAAGGACCCATCTTATAAGTCTTGGTTTTGCGTCTCGTTTTTCCATTAAATATCGAATAGTTGAATGATCCGTAAAGACCACAACCCTTGAGTTTATTAAATAGGAACGAAATTTTTCAAATGCAAAGACCACAGCTAGTAACTCTTTTTCTGTGGTTGTGTAATTGATTTGAGCACTCATAAGCGTTTTACTAGCGTAGTAAATGGTATGAAAAATTTTGTTATGCACTTGACCCAATACCCCTCCTACTATATAATTGCTAGCATCACACATTAAAGTAAAAAGAAGAGACCAATCAGGGGCAATAATAATAGGCGATGAAGTTAGATTTTTCTTCAAAATTTGAAATGCATCTAAACAACTTTCATCAAAAATAAAAGGATTATCTTTTTCAAGAAGTTGACTTAATGGTTTAGATATTTGTGAAACGTTTCTGATAAATCGCCTATAAAATCCTGCATGGCCTAAAGAACTACGAATGCCTTTTACATTGGTTGGTGGAGGCAGCTTTTCAATGACTTCTATCTTTGCCTGGTCTACTTCTAATCCTTTATTAGACACCTTGTGCCCGAGCACAATGCCCTCATGAGCCATGAAGTGGCACTTCTCCCAATTCAGAACTAGATTAGCTTGCACACACCTACCCAAGGCCTTCTTCAATACCTCTAAGCAACCATGAAATGATTTTACGAAAACAGAAAAGTCATTAATGAAAATTTCAATACCATCGTCCATCAGGTCCGTGAAGATGGATATCATACAACGTTGGAATGTTGCAGGAGCATTACATAATCCGAATGGCATTTTATAGAATGCAAATGTCTCATACGGGCACGTGAATGTCGTCTTCTCCTGATCTTCGGGTGTTACCATAATCTGGTTGTAACCGAAATAACCGTCCAAGAATCAAAAGTACTCGTTCCCTGTTAATCTGTCTAATAACTGGTCGATGAATGGTAACGGGAAATGATCCTTTCTTGTTGAGTTATTTAGCTTTCTATAATCCATACATATTCTCCAACCTGTTACTACTCTAGTGGGTATTAGTTCATTATTATCGTTTTGTTGGACAGTCATGCCTCCTTTCTTAGGTACACATTGAACTGGACTTACCCATTTACTATCCGAAATAGGGTAAATAATGCCTGCATCTAGCCACTTAATTATCTCCTTCATTACTACCTCTTTCATGGGAGGACTAAGTCTACGTTGGTGCTCTATGAATACTTTAGAATTATCTTCTAGTAATATTTTGTGCATACAAATAGAGGGGCTAATTCCACGGATGTCAGCAATAGTCCATCCCATTGCCTCCTTAAACTCACGAAGCATGTTCAACAATTTTTCCTCATTCTCATGCTCTAAAGATGAGTCGATCATGACTGGCAAAGTATGTTTTTCTCCTAAGAAAGCATATTTCAGATTTTTAGGTAAAGGTTTTAACTCCAATAAGGGAGGTTTAAGATTAAAAGGTTTTAAAACTTTTGAGTCACATGGCCTAATTTATGTCTCAAATTTTTTAAAGGGTTGTAGCCGCTCACATACCTCAAAGGCCTTCTCATACTCCTCCAATTCGAACTCGTCTGTCCACTCTTTGTTAGTTAAAAGCTTTAAAAGTTTTAGATCTATGTCCACCTCATTATGTATTAATTGAGGATGCACTTCTACTTCCTCGATGAGATGACATTCTTCCCTATCGTTTGGGAATTTTATAGCTTTAAGAATATTAAATGTCACCTCTTCCTCATTAACTCTCATTGTTAACTCATCTTTTTGGACATCCATGAGTGTCCTCCCCATTGCTAAAAAAGGTCTTCATAGAATAATGGGAACATCCTTATCCTCGTTCATCTCCAATACTACAAAGTCGGCCGGAAAAATGAATTTTTCTACCTTGACAAGTACATTTTCAACAACTCCCTTAGGAAATACTAAGGATCTATCGGCCAACTGAAGAGTGAGAGATGTTGGAGCAATATTCCCGAGACCTAACTTCGTATAGATAGATAGAGGAATTAGGTTTATACTAGCCCCCAAATAACACAATGCTCTCCCGACAAACTTCACTCCTATTGAACATGGTATTGTGAGGCTTCCGGGATCTTTTAGTTTTGGAGGTAGTTTCTTTTGTAGTATTGCACTACACTCCTCCGTCAACGCAACTATTTCTTTATCTACGAATTTTCTCTTCTTAGATAGAATATCCTTCATAAACTTAACATAACTTGGCATTTGTTCCAATGCCTCGGCAAACGGAATATATATGGTTAACTTCTTGAAGATATCCATAAATTTTTGAAATTGTTTATCTAGCTTAGTCTTTGTTAGCTAAAAGTTAATAGTTGTCAACCTAAATAACCTAGAGGGGGGTGAATAGGTAAGATGTGCGTCTTTTCGCGGAATAAAAAATCTCAAAACAATGCACAGATCTTGAAAGAATTAGTGCCTAACCACCTAGAGGGGGGGTGAATAGGTGTAATTCCTTTTTTTCTTTTAAGACAGAAAATCTGTTTAGTTAAATAATAAGAAACTGCAAATTCTACAGCTTACACAGCATAGCATTCACAGTAACATTCAATCACAGAGTGCATACAATTTTTATAGTGGTTTCCCAAGGTCTGGGTACATCCACTTTCCCCCTTCGCCTATCTAGCAGTGTACTAGATTCGGCTTAACTTCTGCTCTTCACCTCAGATCCTCAGATCTTATAACTCAGAACCCAACAAAGCTCCTACAGCTCAGGCAATCTGCCCTACCTCAGCCTACACAAGGCCTACAACTCAGAGATACAATCTCCTACAACTCAGGCTCACAGCCCTACCTCAGCCTTCAACAAGACCTACCACTCAGAGATCTAAATCTCCTACAACTCAGCCTTTATAACACAGTCTTACATCCCAGATCTAGAATAGATCCTACAGAAAATTGATTTAACAAATGTATTTTACCACCACCCTGGTAGAGAGAGAATGGATGTATGGTTTCTTGATCAGTTCTTGGAAGAATCTGATGGCAGAGAACAACCTCTCTTAGCTTTCTTCAAAGCTTCTTGAATCTGAACTCAATAGGGTTGAACTCTTGAGAAGTTGATCTTCAATCAGCTTTTGACTTGAGATTCAGATCTCAATCTGAATCTTTCTTGGCAGCCTGGTTCAGCAACTGCACTTCAGTATATGGAGCTCTCTCTCTCTCCAACTTCTTCTTAGATCTTCTGACGAAAATCTTATGTATTATTACTTCTATCAGTTCTCTTTCTTCTCTATTAGTTATCTTCTGTTGAAGGAGAATGCCTTTATATAGACTTTATCCATGGTAACCGGCTGATCCGGTTTCTAACAAACTTCTGACAGCTTTGACAGTTGTAGTAGACCGGTTAGAAATGGCAGTTGTCAAGTCATCCAGTCACTTCTTGAAATACTGTCTCTGTCTGAAAGTGTCGAGACTGAACTTCATCATGTGTTGACACAAGTAGACTGAGTGTCGACACAAGTGAACTAAGTGTCGACACAAGCCTTGGTGATGTTGACACAGCTCCTTTGTTGTTGTTACTGCTTCTCGACACATCATCTGTAGAATATGTCGACACTGATTTTGTGTGTCGACACAATCACTTCTTCTCTATAACTTAGTTGAAATTTTGTTGTGTGTCGACACTGCCTCTTGGTGTCGACACAGTTGATGTCGACTAGCTATTTCTGTGTGTCGACACTGCCTTTTGGTGTCGACACAATTGATGTAGACAAAGCTATTTCTATGTGTCGACACTACCTCTGTGTGTCGACACAGTTGCTTCTGGTGTTGACTGAGTTTCTTCAGGTGTCGACACAGCCTTTCCAAGTGTCGACACAATAAACTCCAAGTGTCGACACAGCTTTTCTCCAGTGTCGACACAAGTCTTCATAAGTGTCGACACAGCTTCTCCTGGTGTCGACACGTGGACTTAGAAATTTTTTCTGCATTCCTGCATTTACTTAACCTGCACATATAAACTCAAAACAACATCAAATACACCTTGATGCAAATCATTGAGTAAGGTGAGGCTTCTTCAAATCTGGTACACATTTTCCAATGTACCCAACAATCTCCCCCTATTTGGAGAAGTCATAACCCTTAGTCAATGATATACACCATTCATAACAAATACATATTATGATGTATAACAAATATTATATGACAGGGTAATTTCTAAACAAAACATATATAATATAACATCACCGAATAATAATGCTAACAAAATGAGCATTCATCAAGTTTTGATTAAACTTACAAAAGTTTCTTTATCAAAAGTTTACATAGATTTAAAGATTACAAAATTGTAAAATCTAGTAAATCTATCCTAAGGCTGCTCAGGCTCCTTGATGACTATGCCTTTGCCTGTTTGGACCTTGGCTTATACAGGAGCATCAGTATCATCAGCTGGCTTCTTGCCCTAAAGATCTTTCTTCTTTTGCTCTTCAGCCCTTATTCTTTGCCTTTCAAAGTAGTGAAAGGGTTTTGGGAAATATTTGCTAGGCTCCTGAGCATTAGGGGGTAGCTTCCCAGCCTTAGCCTTTCTTCTATATTGAACTATGGCTTCTTGCCTGGCTTCATGCTTTTGCCATTCTTGCTCAGAGTACCATTTGCCCCTATCATGGGACTTATCCTTTACAGCTTTCCAAGCAGCCAGTATAATGTTCCTAGAAGTAGGACTCCACTGCTCAAAATCAGGCTTCAACTCTGTCTGTTCTCTGAATCTTTTCTTAGACAAAAGAGTTTCTTACTCTTTGTTCAAAACTTTCACTGGCACTAGCATGTCTACTTTCTCAAGGATAATATTTTTATTACCCTCTGGAGGACTGTACATAGACTATACTTCTTGATGAATCATCTCAAAATCTGCTAGAGGATAAATTACTTGAGCAACTTCAGGTTGTTCACCTCTAAAATATGCAGGGTGTATACCAGACTCTGCCACATTATCATCATCACAGAGTGGTGGATATCCAAGTGTGGCTCTGATGTTATTAGATATCCATTTTGCATGATTTGAGCCAACTTTGACTAATACTCTCTCCCCCCTTTATGACTTATCTGGCAACATGATCCCTGAGGTCATCTTTCTGAAATCTGATTTGTTCATCCAGAAAATTTACACAATCTTTATAAAAAGACTTCAACTTCAGTAGCTGTGCAGAAATAGTCTTTTGAGAATCCGCAATAGCAGTTTTTACAGCAGCTATTCCTTCTTGTAATTGCTTATCAAACTCTGCCTTGGCTGTAGTCCTTGCTGCAGTCTGGGCAGTAGCAATGTTCTTCATTTCAGTAACAATCACATTATGTGATTGATTCAGATTATCATTAATTCTAATCTGATTCTCTAGGACATAGCCTTGCTTGACAGCAATATCATCAACTTGAGTCTTAATCTTCTCTTGATGTGTTGCTAGGAAAACCACAGCATTGCCTCCTTTGTGAAAGCAATCTGTCATCTCCTTCTTATTTTGATTAACTTCAAATCCTATTGATTTAATATCTTGTGCCAAGGAGAGTTATAGATCTTTGTGGGTCTTATCCATATACTTCTCCATGGCAATCCTTTGCTCATCTAACTTTACTTGTAATGAGATTAATAAGGAGCTATAATCTGTTGCTGGGGCAGGATGAGAAGCAGCAGTTTGTAATGCCTTCTTGTAGCTTTGGCTTCTCCTTTTGAAGACCATTAGCTTCCTCTTCTTAGCTCTTGTAGCTTCTTCATCCTCAGATACTAAGGAACTAGATATATCAACTTTATCTTTAGGACTAGGAGGCAATACCTATTCAGTCCTAGGTTGCTCCCCCTGGGTCCTTTGCTCCTCCTCAGTTCTTACATTCTCCCCCTGAGACCCTACTTGCTCCCCCTCAAGGTTGGCTTACTCCCCCTCAAAATCAGTTTTCTCCCCCTCAATGTTAGCTTGTACTAAATCAGGGAACAACTTTTCTAGGGTGAACTCTTATTGAGTAGGGACTTGAGGCACCATAAACTCAGGAGCATTATCAGCAGCAGATGTATCTTCCATGACAACATCTTGTGGTTGACTGTTTAATTGAGTTGGCTGGTCAACATCAATCAAAGATTCAGTTAGAGTTTCATTCTTATCATTAAGAATTGATTGATTCACCTCTTGAATTACCTCAAGGATTGTTTGTGTAGCCATTTTACTGTCCAAGTGAGTTGGCACTACCTCATGGTGAGGCTCCCCCTAGAGTGGATCTAGGTGGATGGGGCTAGCAGATGGTTGCTCCCCCTGCCTCTATGCTTCTTCATTTCTTACTTTTATTACTGGTGACTGTCCAGCATTTTCAGCCTCTTCCTCATTAGAACTGGAAGTTTCTTGCTCCTCTGAACTACTGGAAGGTTCAGGAGCCATTTTGGCTTTCTTCTGCTTCCTCTGTGGTGGAGCTTTCTTCTCTGGAGTAGGCATGTCCTTAGTTAATACCCTCTCCCACCTGGAGATGATCCTGATGTCCATCCTTCTCATGTGATTTATCTTAGTCCCAGCTGACTGTTCCATCACTTTAGGTATTGTTCCAGCTAAATACAAGCTCACAATTCTTCCCAGATTTGGCTTCTTTATACTTTCCTTAATCTTTTCAAAAATGACTACTGACCAATCAGTGTTTAGTCTATAGATGATTCTGGTCATAAGGGTGAACATATATGCAGAAATCCTATCATGCCCCCTGGCTTACATAGAATCACTTTTCCTACAACTTCAGACAAGAACTTCCCTTGCATATTCATGCCTTTCCTGTTCAAAGCTGAGCCAATCGAATTCAGTCCACACCATTGACGTGCTTCCCTTAGCTTAGATGCGGGTACATATTCTTCTTCTTGTGTTCTTGGCAGGTGAAGAACTTTCCTTAAACTCTTCTGGGTGATTTTAACCTTTACTCCATGGACTGTGGATCTAATTTTGAGTCCAGTTTGATCTAGGGTAGCAGCACCAAAGAATTCTAGTGTTTCTTTCTTCCAAATCTTAATTGGTTCAGAAACTAAGAATTCCAGACCGTTTTCAGCTATTAGGGTTATTACTCCTGTAATTTCTGATTCCGCTCCATCAAATGCGTTTCGAACCAGTTCGTATCCTTCATTGACATTATCCTCGATCTTTGGCGCCATGGTAGTTTAGAGAAATCTGGTGTGAGGGAAGAGAGTTTGTCGACACTAGATTCTGGTCTCAAGAATCTGGAGAGCGTGTCGACAGGGTTTGGTGTTGACCTATTTATACCTTTTTGAACAAAGAAGGTCAAAAGGCGCGTCAATAATCACTGAATGTGTCGACATTGTTGAAAAGTGTCGACACTGACTACTTAAGTCTTGACAATGGTGTTGACTTCTATGTGTCGACACCAATTATGATGTGTCGACAACAATATCCTTAACTGACAACAAAGTGTTTGAGTGTCGACACAGACATCTGCATGTGTCGACACCAATATAGTCGACAGAACTTATGTGTCGACACTTATTCCCTCTGTCGACACAACTCCTGGATGTGTTGACACAACTTCCTAAAGTGTCGACACCACTTCTCTAGGTGTGTCGACACCACTTTCCTGAAGTGTCGACAACTCTTCTCTGTGTCAACACCATTTAGCTGGATATGTCGACACAGTTTTACTTACCAAATTTTATTAAACTAATCTATGTTCAACATTCCTAATTCAATTTTAAACTTATTGAATTTAGTTTCATCCAGAGGCTTAGTAAACATATCTGCAATTTGATAATCTGTTTTGACAAATTCTAGTGAGATGTCCTCTTTCTCTACATGTTCTCTAAGAAAATGGTATCTATTTTCTATATTCTTAGTCCTACTATGTGAAACAGGATTATTAGCAATAGAAATAGCACTTGTAGAATCACAAAGCAAAGGTGCTCTACTTACCTGAATACCATAGTCTTCTAGCTGGTGCTGAATCCACAACAATTGTGCACAACAACTTCCTGCTGCCACATATTCAGACTCAGCTGTAGAAATTGCCACACTAGTCTGCTTCTTACTGCTCCAAGACACCAATCTTCCTCCTAGAAATTGACAGGTGCCTGTAGTACTTTTCTATCTTCTTTGCAACCTGCAAAGTATGCATCTGAATAGTCTGTCAGTAGAAAATCTCCATTCCTAGGGTACCAAAGGCCTAGATTAGGGGTGCCCTTAAGATATCTCAAAATCCTTTTGACAGCAGTCAGATGAGATTCTCTAGGGCGGGATTGGTACCTAGCACAGACACATGTAGCATACATGATATCTGGTCTACTAGCAGTCAGATACAGAAGGGAGCCAACTATCCCTCTATACAAAGTTTCATCTACAGGTTTTCCTGCATCATCTTTGCTTAGAGACACACTTGTCCCCATAGGAGTTATCATGGTAGTGGATGATTCCATACCATACTTCTTTATTAACTCCAGGGCGAACTTAGACTGGGATATAGAAAAGCCATCTTCAGTCTGTCTTACTTGGAGACCCAAGAAGAACTTAAGTTTTCCCATACTGCTCATTTCAAATTTCCCTTGCATAAGTTTTGCAAACTTTCTACAAAGGTTACTTTCAGAAGACCCAAATATTATGTCATCAACATATATTTAGACTAGGATTATCTTTCCTTTGGATTCCCTAAGGAATAGAGTCTTGTCTATTTTCCCCCTTGAGAATTTGTTCTCAATGAGAAAATTAGACAGGGTTTCATACCAGGCCCTTGGGGCTTGTTTCAACCCATACAAAGCTTTCCTAAGTCTATAAACATAATCAGGTTTGAGAGGATCAACAAAACCTGAGGGCTGCTCTACATAGACTTCTTCTTTTAGATTTCCATTTAGAAATGCTGATTTTACATCCATTTGAAATACCTTGAAGCCTTGATATGTTGCATAAGCAAGGAACATCCTAATTGCTTCCATTCTTGCTACTGGGGAAAGGTTTGATCAAAGTTAATACCCTCTTCCTGTCTGTATCCTTATGCAACAAGTCTTGCTTTGTTCTTCACAATGATCTCATTCTCATCCAGTTTGTTCCTAAAGATCCACTTTGTTCTAATGATGTTATGGACTTTTGGTTTAGGAACTAACTTCCAGACCTTGCACCTTTTGAACTGATTCAGCTCCTCTTGCATGGCATCAATCCAATGTGGGTCTAGAACAGCTTCTTCAAATTTCTTGGGTTCTACTTGTGATAAGAAGCTAGAGCAAAGAACTGTATTCAGATTCCTGCTCCTTATTTGTACTCCTTGTATTGGATCACCAATTATCTAATTTGCTGGATGATCCTTTAAGTATCTATTAGCTGGAGGTAGTCTATCTTCAGGTTGAACACCTCCAGCCTCTTCATTATGCTGCACCTCTTGGTTTTCATCAGCATCTGGAGAGTCTTGTACTCCCCCTGGACAGCAGCCACCATTTTCCACTTCCTGCTTTGCAGTTGAATCTTCTGTAATGGTAAGCTTGTCCATTCTCTCATTTATACATGTAGAACTGCAAGCACTACTTAGCAACTCACAGTTAATTAGTCTTGTTTCATCCAAGACAACATGTACAGACTCTTCTACAATTTGAGTAATCAAGTTGTAGACCCTATAAGCCTTACTATTGTTGTTGTACCCAACAAATATCCCATCTTGGGATTTGGCAGCAAACTTAGTTAGATAAGACTTGCCAATGTTAAGGACATAACACTTGCAACCAAAGATCCTAAAATAGGACAAGTTTGGTTTTCTGCCCTTCATAATCTCATAGGGAGTCTTTTTGTGGCTTTTGGTGATAGAAGCCCTATTGATCACATGACATGCAGTGTTTACTGCCTCAGCCCAGAAATATTTTGGGAGAGAAGTGTCACTCAATAAAGTTCTACCAGCCTCAATCAGTGTTTTATTCTTCATTTCAGCAATACCATTTTGCTGTGGTGTTCTAGGTGAGGAGAATTCTTGAAAAATCCCAAATTCTTCACACAGTCTTATCATACTCTCAGATTGAAATTCAGTGCCATGGTCACTTCTGATTTTGACCACTGTACTGTCCAGCTCATTCTGAATTTGTTTGACAAAACTATATAAAACACTTGGGGTTTCAGATTTTTGTCTCAGAAAGAACACCCATGAATATCTAGAATAGTACTCTACCACCACAAAAGTGTAGACCTTCCTACCTAGACTATGAACTGGCATAGGACCAAATAGATCCATATGCAAGAGGTATAAACACCTCACTAAATCCTTGGTTTCAAGGCTATGAAAGGAGGATTTGGTCTGCTTGCCTTTTTGACAAGTGGAGCATATCCCATCCTTTATACACTAAACTTGAGGATCATTCCTCACTAACTCTTTGCTAAAGAGTTGGTCAATAGTCTTATAGTTAAGATGGGTCAGCCTCTTATGTCATTTAACACAATAAGAGGCTCTCTCATCAGCTACAAGACAAATAGGAGAAACATTGTTCTCACACACAAAGTTAAGACAGTACACATTTCTTTTTCTATATCCTGTCAATATGACCTTTTGATCACTTGACCTTTTGAAATGACATCCATTCTTAATAAATGAAATGTCATATCCTAAATCACTCAACTGACTTATGCTTATAAGGTTGTGTTTCAAACCCTTCACATAGGCCACTTGAGAGATAGTAATCTGGTTATTAGAAATGTTACCAAATCCTTTGATGATTCCTTTTTCAGAACCACCAAAGGTTACTTTAGGCCCATTCATGATAGGTGAGTAGTCCTTCAGCAACCCCCTTGTTCCATTCATGTGCTTGGAACATCCACTGTCCAAGTACCATATAGGAGCATGGCAACTTGGACTCACCTGCAATAAAGAATTACTTAACCTTAGAACCCAAATGAGTTTTGGGTCCTTGGTTCATGTTAGCCTGAAATTTAACAAATCTGTCTGCAGCTTTTCTAACATGCAGGCTGCTATACTCCTTGACACTAGTATTGTGCCAACAGTGTAAGGCAAAGTGGCCTACCTTGCCACAACACCAGCACTCAAACTTGTTATACCTTTGTTTAGGTACAACCTTAGCTGAATTGTCTACAGCAGGTTTCTTGTTTTGTGTTGGGGCTTTTCCTTTCTTATTGGACTTAGCAGCCCATGTTGTTCTCTTAAATCCTATTCCTGCCTTACCCTTTTGTGACACAAAGTCATCTATTAAGGGTAATACAGATTTTGGCTTAGAAAAACTAGCCACAATCTCCTTTTCTTTCTGAAGTCTAATCTCCAGATTTTTTATTTGATCATTCTTGAATGTGATTGTTCCCATTTGAATAACAGTTATGTTTTTCAATCTGGCAATCTCATTCAGCTTTTGATCCAGCAACTTCTCTGAATCAGATGCAGCCATCTTAAGATCTACAATTTCCTTAGCCAGAGTTTTGGCCAGGTTTTTGCTTTTCTTTAGTGCCTGCAACAAGTCCCCATATTCATCTATCAGCTGATGAATATCACCTTCAGACTCAGACCCATCCACATCACTTGATGCAGATGTTGCTGACTCTGACCCAGTACTACAATCTGAATTTCTAGAAAAATATTGTACCTTACTATGACCAAGCTGATCCTGGCACTTGTCTTCTTCTGATACAGCCATCACTCTCTTGCACTGATGGTCTTCTTATTCATAGATAAAGTTCAGCACTTGCAGAAATTCTTCTTCTTCATCTGCTGCATATAGACCAATGTATGCCTCAGCTTCAGATTCTGACTCTGAAGATGATTGGTCTGTCAAGCTCTTCTCCTTCTTAGCAACAAAGGATTTCTCCTTCTTGCTCTGGTGTTGAATCTTCTTTTTATCAGCAGACTCTTTTCTTTTGTCTGGACACTCAGCCACAACATGTCCAGGCCTATTACAGTAGTAGCAAACTATCTTTGATGTTGTAGATTTTCTTGGCTTAGACCTGCTCATGTCCTTCCTGGATGACTTCCTCTTTTGATAATAATCATCCTTAGGCTGAGATGTGGAAGGCTTAGACTTCCACTGCTTCTTTAGGAATCTCTGAAACTGCCTTGTGAAGGCAGTAAAGTCTTCATCTGATTCACTGCTGTCTGAACTTTGGTTGTCTGAATTATATGAAGCAATTTCAGCAACTATCTTAGGAGGTGATGGAGACATCCTCCTATTCTTCCTAGTGGCTTCAACCTTGAAGGCCACAAACTTTTCTCTATGCTCCCCTTTTCCACTTTTCTCTTCCTCTTTCCTAGCCATCAACTGCATCTCATATGACAGCAATTTTCCAAACAAAGTTGGAGGTGAGATATCTGCAAGTTTGGCCACTTCCCTAATGGCACAAATCTTAGTGTCCCAATCCTTTGTCAAGGATCTTAGGAATTTATCATTCAGTTCATATGTACTAAAGATTCTTCCATAGGACATCAGCTCATTTACTATTCTATAGAACTTTTTATAACACTCAGTTATACTGTCAGACTTTTCTTGTCTGAAACTCTCATATTCCTGGTTCAGCATAGACTTTCTATCTTATCTGACTTCTTCAGAACCCTCCATGTAGAATATCAAAGCATCACACATTTCCCTGGAGGTCTTGCAGTGAATCAAATTTTGAAAAGTTGCATCATCTATGGCACTTACTATGATATTCTGGGCTCTTTTATCCATAGTTATCAGGATGATCTCATCCTTAGTCATCTCTGAAAAATCCTTGGGAATTCTTTGTTTTGCATCTAGGACTGAAATCTTCATAGGAATATAAGGACCTTCCTTTACTGTAATGTAGATCCTTCGATCAGAAGCCTCAATAAACAGCCTGACCCTTTCTTTCCATATTCCAAATATCTCCTTCCTGCATATGGGTAATTTCATAGAACCTAGTTCCTTATGATTTTCTCCTGAACTCATTTTCTTGATCTTGAATCTGCCTTATGGATCTAACTCAGACTGTTAAGTCCTTCTTTGAGGAACCTGCCTCTGATACCACTTGAAAGAATTAGTGTCTAACCACCTAGAGGGGGGTGAATAGGTGTAATTCTTTTTTTCTTTTAAGGCAGAAAATCTGTTTAGTTAAATAATAAGAAACTGCAAATTCTACAGCTAACACAGCACAGCATTCACAGCAACATTCAATCACAGAGTGCACACAGTTTTTATAGTGGTTCCACAAGGTCTGGGTACATCCACTTTCCCCCTTCGCCTATCTAGTAGTGTACTAGATTCGGCCTAACTTCTGCTCTTCACCTCAGATCCTCAGATATTACAACTCAGAACCCAACAAGGCTCCTACAGCTCAGGCAATCTGCCCTACCTCAGCCTACACAAGGCCTACAACTCAGAGATACAATCTCCTATAACTCAGGCTCACAGCCCTACCTCAGCCTTCAATAAGGCCTACCACTCAAAGATCTAAATCTCCTACAACTCAGCCTTTATAACACAGGCTTACAGCTCAGATCTATAATAGATCCTACAAAAAATTGATTTAACAAATGTATTTTACCACCACCCTGGTAGAGAGAGAATGGATGTATGGCTTCTTGATCATTTCTTGGAAGAATCTGATGGCAGAGAACAACCTCTCTTAGCTTTCTTCAAAGCTTCTTGAATCTGAACTCAGTAGGGTTGAACTCTTGAGAAGTTGATCTTCAATCAGCCTCTAACTTGAGATTCAGATCTCAATCTGAATCTTTCTTGGCAGCCTAGTTCAGCAACTGCACTTTTGTAGATGGAGCTCTTTCTCTCTCTCTCAGACTTCTTCTTAGATCTTCTGACGAAAATCTTCTGTATTATTACTTCTATCAGTTCTCTTTCTTCTCTATTAGTTATCTTCTGTTGAAGGAGAATGCCTTTATATAGACTTTCCCCATGGTAACCGGCTGATCCGGTTTCTAACAAACTTCTGACAGCTTTGACAGTTGCAGTAGACCGCTTAGAAATGGCAGTTGTCAAGTCATCCAGTCACTTCTTGAAATACTGTCTTTGTCTGAAAGTGTCGAGACTGAACTTCATCATATGTTGACACAAGTAGACTGAGTGTCGACACAAGTGAACTAAGTGTCGACATAAGCCTTGGTGGTGTCGACGCAGCTCCTTTGTTGTTGTTACTGCTTCTCGACACAGCATCTGTAGAATGTGTCGACACTGACTCTGTGTGTCGACACAATCACTTCTTCTCTATAACTTAGTTGAAATTTGGTTGTGTGTCGACACAAGTCCTGTGTGTCGACACAGTTGATATCGACAGTCTTTTGTGTGTCGACACTGCCTCTTGGTGTCGACACAGTTGATGTCGACTAGTTATTTCTGTGTGTCGACACTGCCTCTTGGTGTCGACACAGTTGATGTCGACAAAGCTATTTCTGTGTGTCGGCACTGCCTCTGTGTGTCGACACAGTTGCTTCTGGTGTCGACTGAGTTTCTTCAGGTGTCGACACAGCCTTTCCAAGTGTCGACACAATAAACTCCAAGTGTCGACACAGCTTTTCTCCGGTGTCGACACAAGTCTTCATAAGTGTCGACACAGCTTCTCGTGGTGGCGACACATGGACTTAGAAATTTTTTCTGCATTCCTGCATTTACTTAACCTGCACATATAAACTCAAAACAACATCAAATACAACTTGATGCATATCATTGAGTAAGGTGAGGCTTCTTCAAATCTGGTACACATTTTCCAATGTACCCAACAGATTTATCTACCAAACAAACACAGACGAGGCAAGATTTATAGTGGTTCCCCAACCTTGGGTACATCCACATTCCCTCACCGATCTAGCAATACACTAGACTCGGCTACTCCACTATCTCGGATTGAAAATCAATCCTACCCTCGGAACAATGTTCCTAAAATCTCGATCCACAAAACAGATCTATACTCGGAAGGTAAAACTTCCTACAATCTCGGAGACAAAAGCTCATATACTCGGAGAAATTTCTCCTACAAGAATGAAATAAACTTTGTAAAGAAATACAAACAGTGATCTCTTGTTCAGATCTGCAACAGTAAATCGGAAATTCCTTCTTCTAGGCTTGCGGCTTTATCAGAATATTGAAGAAGAATCTCGGCAAGAGTGGATCTGAACTTTCTTGTCTTCTCACGATCGATCTAATCAGAGAATAAGGAGTTGAGCAAATCACGATCTGGAGAGACTTCTTAATCTGAATCCTCAAAAGGTGAAACCCTAGCCGGTCGGGAATCAGCGACGGCGGCGGCGGCGGATTTCGATTCTTGGAGAGAGAAAGAGGAAACAGAAAACTTTTTAGAGTACGGCTGCAAAACTTCTTAGAATAATTTTTTCTTGGATTAGGGTTTGTTGGTTTAGACATGACCTTTTATAGGATCAGAAAAGATTAGACTTAATTGAGTCATTATGAGAGACACGTGAACCAATCACGTCAAAGTTTATGAATAAGACCGTTAGACTGGACTTAAAGAATTTTCGGAAAAGTCAAAGTAAAATACTCGAGATGTAATAGACTACTCGACTATATGCAGTACTACTCGAGAAGGTAGAAGATGACTACTCGAGTATATGAGAAAAACTACTCGAGAGAAAGAGAGATGATTACTCGAGTACATGGAGTCAACTACTCGAGTAAATAAGAATGAGAAAGACTCAGCTACTCGAGTAACAAAAATGACTTACTCGAGTACTTGAGTACATACACGAGAGGTGGAGTATATTACTCAAGTAAAATAAATACTACTCGAGTATATAAGAATGAACTACTCGAGTATATAATAAACTACTCGAGATAAACACTTAGAGAATTTCTGGAACAGGGAAAACTGTACTACCCGAGTATAGAAGATAAACTACTCGAGACACAAAGAACTACTCGAGTATATGAGATGAAGTACTCGAGATAAATAGAACTACTCGAGTATGTAACATGAACTACTCGAGTACTTCACTTAGAGAAATTTTCTTGAAAGGAAATCTGGATTACTCGAGTATAAACATTGGATTACTCGAGTAGTAGATGAACTACTCGAGTACATGACTTTGACTACCCAAGTAAGTGAGAACTACACGAGAGTCAGAATTCAACTACTTGAGACAGAGGATAAAACTACTTCGAGTACTATATAGTACTACTCGAGTATTTGACTTAGAAAAATTTGAGAAGAAAATTTCTGTACACCCGAGAGGTAAAGGAAACTACTCGAGTAGTTGTCTTAACTACTCGAGAGCCATAATTGACTACTCGGGATACATATTCACTACTCGAGTAAGAGAATTATTACTCGAGTATGAACTCAGTAACTTACTCGAGTAAGTAAGGAACTACTCGAGTACTTAGGAAAATTTTCTTGACAGAATTTTCTCTTCTTCTAAGGGATGACCAGCATCAAGTCTTTTCACATAGTCCTAGAGCTTGAATATGAAGTGTATCCCAATAGAGAGGCTACACATGAGTCAACACCTTGGAGCACATAATGAGGGATTACATTGTATGGTCCTGTGTTTGGTAACCCATTGTAGACTGACATTGGTCTACACTTCCCATAAGAATTCCTGCAAACACATAACTCAAATCAAGCATCAAATACAACTTAATGCATCTTAGTTCAAGGGTGACTTCATCAAATCTGGGTTAGTGTGGATACAATACCCAACAATCTCCCCTATTTGTAGAAGTCAGAACTCTTTACACTAAGGTGAATTATGGACATAAAAAGAATGCTAAGTATATAAAGAAGTGTAAGCAAGCAAAAGACTATGAAAAGGATAATAAGATCAAAAACTTAGAATTATATAAGTGTGAATATCCAGAAATATCATTAACAACAAAAATCATTTCAACATCTCAGAAGTCCTTTTTGGCTAGCTCTGATGATGTTGCTTGTCTTGTTTCTCTTGCTGTCTGTCCTATTTCTCTTGCTGTCTTCTTTGATAGCTATAAGGTTTAGGATAATACTTGGGGGGTCTGGGAGGAGCAGCAGGATTGTTTCTTCCATATTCTTTGTCATATAATCTTCTTTTGGTCATAGACTTCTCATACAATTCCCACTCCTGGGAACTGTAGTGAATATTCCTGCTCTCATGGTAGTCCATAACTAATTTGAGAGTTTCCGGGATGAGAGACTTGGAAGTGGGAGACCAAACCTCAGCATGTTCAGGAGCTGGAGTAGGAATGGACTTGCTTGCAGAAGCACCTTCACCATACTTTCTTTTCTTTTTGTAGGTCTGAATTTCAGGAGGAGCCTTGAAGAAAATATCTGCAGGATCTTCATCCCAACCCTGAGTATAGGATTCAGGAGAGGAAACAGAATCATTAGGCCTTGGAGAGATAAAGTGGGTTGAAGAGCTTGAGCAGGTACATCAGCAGCTAGAGGGTTCAAATGATGAGGGATAATGTTAGGATCAGCAGCAAATTCTGGAAGGATCTGGTTGTGCATCCATACAGCAGTGTCATATGTGTGGAATTTGACACTCTGTATCTGTTTCATGACATCATTGTGAATCTCGTTCATCTTAGTTTCCCATAATTCCTTTTTGAGGGCATCAGATTGTTCTAGATATCCTTTTACCAAATTCTTCCCCTTTCTGACTTCAACTGATATCTTCTCAATAGCATCTTCCTTGAAAGTACCAACTTCTTCACAAATCTTCATCTTGTTGGCCTCAGCTCTTTTGTCCAGTTCAATTTGATTACCTGCTAGGGTAACACCATGTTCCATTACTTGGCCAACACTAGTGATAGTGTTGTCTGATGCTTTGCCTCCAATTTAAAACAGGTGTTTGAGCTGATCAGTATTATACTGTATTTCAGCAAATCCTCTGCTCATCTCAGTTTCTAGAGCAGTTACCTTATCAGTTACAGTTTTAATACAAGCATCAAAATATGATTTCTGGTCTTGAAGGAGAAGTATAATCTGAGGCATCAAATCTGTGGAAGTAGTGGTAGTGGCAGCAGGAGGAGCAGAAGAAGATGGAGCTGGAGGAGGAGGAGGAGCTTTCCATGGAGCTATCTCTGTGATGGTGACAGAGCTTTGAGCTCTTATAGTATGTATGAAGGCATTCCATTCTTCCATGATCTGAGGAATGGATAAATCCAAATTCCTGAGAGGAACTTCAGATGGTTCAGGTGAGGGCTCATCAGAAATGAAGATTGTTTCTTGCTGTCCTTGTGGAGCATAAGGAGACTTAGCTGGAGTTCTTGCGGGAGAAGTGTCTGGAGACCTTACTGGAGACTACACTGGATATTTTGCTGGAGACTGCATAGGAGTTGTGTCCTTGGGAATGTCAGTAACTGGAGCATTTGTAAATAGAGGAGGAGGTGGTTCATCTGCAGTTAATTCCTCTATCACCTCAGTGATAGCAGCATTAGTAGATAATAGTGCTTCTTGAAGTTGTTGATCTGTGGGGATATCTTCTGGAGTGACTGGTGGAGGAGTAGGTGCTGGTGGAGTTGGCATTCTAGCTTGAACAGCAGAAGAAGGCTCCCCCTCATTTGGTGCACCAGAGGAGCTGGGGACCTGTGATTGAGAGGGAGATGGGGTCCTGTCCTCTAGGTCTATAACTTCAGTGACTTTGGCAACTTGAGAGGGATTTTGCAACTTGAGTTCCCATCTTTGAATAGAGGAGATGGAAACCTTCCTCATGTGATGAAGTATACTCCCTTTGGAGAAGTTGAAAATGTCAGGGTTTATTTCATGAAGAAGGAAATGATCCTTGCATAGTTGGGGGACTTTATACTGTCCTTTATTTTGTTCAGAATCAACAAGCCAAATTGAAAGGCTTTTCTACAGACAATTGCTTGCATCAATTCAAAGAAGTATAAAAGGATATCTCTGATGGAGTTGGTTTTACATAACAGAATTTTCCCTATAATATCCACTAGCAATTTACCTTCTGCATTCATGTCAGCTCTTCTGATATACTTTACATCAGCAGAAATTCCACAGAATAAGCAAGTTCTGGAATATTCTTCATTTCCCAGAAATTCATCTGCATCCAGAACGGGTAGCCGAAGTAATTGAGAAACAGAATTCCGGGTGAGCTTTATCTTGATGCCTTTGACTGTAGATTTTAGAACTGTGTCATTGCGCCTGACCTTGAGGTTCCTGAAAAACTCTGCAACTTCGGGAAAAAAGAATTCGACATGGTTCTTGAATGCTGAAGGTTAATTCGGCGATGTCGAGCAAAATCATGAGATTATGGAAGTCGTCGGAGAGGTCTGCAATCCCGGCGGCGACTAATTCTGATCCCACACTGATCTTAGGGGTGGCGGCCATGATTTAGGAATTCTAGAGATTCTGAAACCCTAGAGCGTGTCGACGGGGTGAAGAGAATCGCGCGGCTGTGCAACTGACTGAGGAAGGTGAAGAGCCGGACGGGTACTCGAGAGGGCGAAAATGAGTTCGTGTAGGTTATTTCTGGATTTTCTTATTATATAACCTTGGTTTTAGATCTAATTATACGAAAATGATTGAAGAAAATCTTAGAAGAGGCGGCATTAGCCTTGGTGTGCGCATAAGAAAATTTGAAAAAGAGACTCGGCATATACACGAGTGAGTGAATTTACTCAAGTAGATAAACCTGGAATTACTCGAATAAGTATACAGAATTACTCGAGTAGATGTATTGAAGTACTCGAGTAAGTGAAGCGGACTACTCGAGTATGTCAGTCTACTACTCGAGTAGGTCAAGTAAACTACTCGAGTATATCATTCCACTACTAGAGTATGTCAAGTCGACTACTCGAGTATGTCAATTATACTACTCGAGTATGTCAATCTACTACTCGAGTAGGTCATATGCTTACTCGAGTAGGCTATGTCTTACACGAGTCAAAGAGATAGAAAATTTTTTGTGTTTGACTAACCTTTAAACCTTGAGCCTTTGTGAAAATACAGCTTCTATAGTCTTCTTTGTTGAGCATCCCAAGTTCTATTTTGAAGAACGAGAACTTGGTCTCGTCCAGCGGCTTCGTGAAAATGTCTGCAATTTGTCTATCTGTAGAGACATATTGAAGTTCTATGTCACCATGCTCCACATGCTCCCGTATGAAGTGATACCTTAGCTCTATATGCTTTGTCCGGCTGTGCGAGACTGGGTTGTTGGCTATTGCAATTGCGCTGGAAGAGTCACAAAACAACGGAATGTTTTGAAACTTCATGTTGTAGTCTTCGAACTGATTCTTTATCCAAAGTAACTGTGCACAGCAACTGCCTGCAGAGATGTACTATGACTCAGCCGTTGAAATTGCCATATAGTTTTGCTTCTTGCTACTCCAGGAGATAAGTCTTCTTACAAAGAATTGACATCTCCCTGAAGTGCTTTTCCTGTCGTCTTTGCTCCCTGCAAATCTGCATCTGAAAAACCTATTAGTTAGCTGTCATTACTTATTGGGTACCATAAGCCAAGATTTGGTGTACCTTTAAGGTATCTCAAAATCCACTTTGCAGCAGCGTAGTGAGATTCCTTAGAGTTCACCTAAAATCTAGCACAGACACATGTTGAGAACATTATGTCAGGTCTACTTGCAGTGAGGTAGAGCAAGGATCCAATAATTGCTTCTATACTTGGTTTCATCAAAAGGTTTCCTTTTTTCATCCTTGTCTAGAGACATTATTGAGCCCATTGGAGTCCTCATAGAGGTTGCGTTCTCCATTCCAAATTTCTTAATCAACACTTTGGTAAACTTGGTCTGCGAGATGAAAATTCCATCTTCAGATTGTTTCACCTAAAGACCTAAGAAAAACTTCAGCTCGCCCATACTGCTCATTTCAAACTTCCCTTGCATAAGTTTTGAAAACTTCTTGCAGAGGTTGTCGTCAGTAGAGCCAAAAATAATATCATCGACATAAATTTGCACTAGCAGAATCTTGCCTTTAATTTCCCTAAGAAATAATGTCTTGTCTATCTTTCCCCTTGTGAACTTGTTCTCAAGTAGAAAGCTAGACAGCGTCTCATACCAAGCTCGAGGAGCTTGTTTCAGGTCATATAACGCTTTATGCAGTAAGTAAACATAATCAGGAAAGTTAGAATCAACAAAACCTTGAGGTTGTTCCACATACACCTCTTCCTTAATGTCATCATTAAGGAAGGCAGACTTCACGTCCATCTAGTAGACAGTGAAGCCTTTGAGTGCAGCATATGCTAGGAATAACCTTATTGCCTCCAGCCTTGCCACTGGAGCGTATGTCTGATCGAAGTTGATTCCTTATTCTTGACGATAGCCTTTGGAAACAAGTCTGGCCTTGTTATTTACTATTGTTCCATCCTCGTCCATCTTGTTCCTATATACCCATTTTGTCCCAATGACGTTCTTACCTTTGGGTCTTGAAACAAGCTTCCATACTTTGCAGTGCTTGAACTGGTTTAGTTCTTCTTCCATTGCCATTATCCATGACGCGTCCAAGTTTGCTTCTTCAAACTTCTTTGGTTCAACCTGTGATAGAAAACTTAAGTATAGATTTTCATTAGTTGTGCCTCTACGAGTTCTGACACCATCCTGGGGATCTCCTATGATTTGGTCCATGGGGTGATACTTCAGATGTCTGAGCTCAAGAGTCCTTGCATCTGGATTATCTTCTATCACCAGAGTGACTTCTTCAACTTGGACTCCTTCTTTATCTAGATCATCAGCCTCTCCAATAGGAGTTGGAGTGGTGATCTTGATGAACTTTTCACCTTTGTCTTCGGACGGTTCATCCAGGCTAATTTCTTTCATCTTTGCACTTGCATCTTCAATAAGCACACTAGAAGAGTTGCTTTGTAGCAAGCTCGTCTCATCAAATACAACATGTATTGATTCTTCTATAACAAGGGTTTTTATATTAAATATCATGTATGCCTTACTATGGCTACTATAACCTACAAAAATACCTTCAAAACTCTTTTTGCTAAACTTAGTAGTATGATTCTTGTCATTGTTAAGCACGAAGCATTTACAGCCAAAAATTCTAAAATCTGAGACTGTTGGCTTCCTGCCCTTCAGAAGTTTGTAAGGTATCTTATCGTGGCTTTTGTTTATGAGAGCTCGATTTTGCACGTGACATGCAGTGTTGACGGCTTCGGCCCAAAAATATTCTGGAAGTGAAGCATCACTCAACAGGGTCCTACAGGCCTCTATGAGTGTTCTATTCCTTCTCTCGGCCACTCTATTTTGTTGAGGAGTGCGAGAAGAGGAAAACTCATGAAAGATATCCAAGCTTTTACAAAATTCTGTCATGGCCCCAGACTTAAACTTTGTTCCATTGTCACTTCTGATTTTGACTATGGAGCAGTTATATTCATTCTGCACTTGCCTGACAAAATTGGTAAAAATGTCGAAGGTATCTGACTTGTGTTTCAGAAAGAACACCCACGGAAAGAGCGAGTAAATCATCAACAATTACCAACGTATAATCCTTACCTCCCAAACTTCTAATTTGCAGTGGACCGAACAAGTCCATATGCAGTAGATGAAGATATCTATTGGAATCCTTGCCTATAACGCTTTTAAAGGTAGCCCTTGTTTGCTTGCCTTTCACACATGCATGACAAGGTCTGTCTTTGACGTACTTGATGTTTGGGGCATCACGTACTAAGTTCATTAAAAATAATTTATTAATAGTTTTGTAATTAATATGTGCTAGTCTCTTGTGGAATTGGTCACCAAGAGACGCACTATCTTTTGCTAAAAAACACACTGGTGTAGAAGAGTCTATACAAATGAAATTTAAACAAAAAATATTTCTGCTTCGAGTGCCGGATAGAATCGTTTCCATATTGTCAACAGATTTTATCAAGCACTTATCAGCGTGAAACTCAACTATGTATCCTTTATCGAAGAGTTGGCTTATGCTAATGAGATTGTGTTTCAATCCTTCAACATAAGCTACATCTGAGAAAGATACACTACCGTTAGTTATCATACCGTAGCCTTTAGTAATTCCACGGTCTGAACCTCCAAATATGACCTTTGGTCCATTCACAACTGGAGTAAAATTCTGAATAAGGCTTCTTGTCCCGGTCATATGCCGAGAGCATCCACTGTCCAAATACCAGATCGGCGTTTTGTTGGCCTTTGGACTTTCCTGCAGACAAAATCTGTTTGCCTTAGGAACCCAAATACGTTTGGGTCCTTGGTCACGGGTTAGAATACTCCCCTACGAGTATTGGCATCATGAGCGGTCTTTCTCATATTGCCAACATAAGAGGATGTAGCATTTCTGGGATTAAACCAGCAATCGATGGCAAAGTGACCAATTCTGCCACAACACCAACCGTCAAATCTGTTGTATTTTTGTCTTATGTTCTCCTGCTTGACCTTTTGGAATTGTGGTCTAGCAGGGGCAGCATTCTTGGAGGAAGAAGCTTCATGATGATGGCAATCACATGATTTCTTCTCCTTCAATGGTTTTTTTACAGCAGGCTTTGCCTTTGGTGCCTTCTTGAAGTTATGACCATGATTGAAATGGTCATAGCTCTAAAGAATGACTTCTTCATAAGGTGCCTTAAAGACACTTTCACCAAAGTTTCTGGGTCGAGTCCATCCTTGATAACGGGACTTTGGCTCTACATAGGTAGGCCTAGCAAATTGTCCGTAGGATGAGTCAAGATCAAACTCATTTGAAGGAAATATGACCTTTTTAAAAGAGGTCTGATCTTGAGGGGCTTTCCCCTTCTCTTTGGCTAAGGCCGTTTTGGCGGTCTAATTCTTTCGTTGAGACTTATTCCTCCTAGAAGATTTGCTAGGAGCTTCTTCATGGCCTAGCCCAGCACCCTTGGCCTTTGCTGAGAATTCAGCAACAAATGGAAGAATTGTCTTGGGCTTGGAGAAATTTTCAACAAGTTTCTTTTCAGCGGCAAGTTGTGCTTCCAGTTCCTTGATGATTTTCTCTTTGAGGTCAAGGTCCTCAAGAGCTTTGTTATGTTCTTCAATAGCATTATTGAAGTTCTCTTCGAGTGAGACAGTCTTTGCGACTTTCTCTCTCAAGACACTCTCTTCAGCTTTGAGAGACTTTATCTCTTTAGCCTGAGTTTTCACGACTCGGTGACATTTGTCGTAAGCCATGATTAACTCCTTATATTGGGCCATGAGTTCTGACTCATCGTCAGAGGAGATATCCTCACAATCATGTTCAGAAGCTTCAGAATCAGAAAGAGGAGTGTGAGAGTTTACCTTCCCAGTGAACTGGGGCTCTTGTTCATCATCAGTTTGAGCCATGAGTCCAAAATAGGCTTCTTCTTCTTCACTTGACTCAGATGAGTCAGAGTCACTAAGAGTCTTGCCCTTTTTGGCCATCAAGCTCTTCTTTGTACTCTTCTTGTTGTATGAGGACTTCCTTTCCTCTCTTCTACCACCCTCCTTTTTATTGTGAGGGCAGTCAGCGATGACGTGTCCTGGCTTATTACAACAATAACAAATAATGTCTGTGGAAACATGTTTGTTCTATTTAGAGTTATACCTGTCATGGCTACTTGAGCCTTTTCTTTGTCGATCACCATCACGTCGTGATATTCCATAGGAGGCATCCTTGTCTTTTCATTGCTTCTTCTTTTTCAAGAATTTCTTGAACTGTCGTGAGAGTAGTGAGAACTCTCCTTCTGATAGTTCAGACCCTGAGGTGCTTGGCTCTGAGGTTTCTTCTTCACTAACTTCTTATGCTTGAGTAGGATAAATAACCTTTGTCTTCTTAGAGGTGTCTGTCTTTAAAGCAACAAACTTCTCTTTCAATGCAGACCTGCTCTTCTCTTCTTCAGTCATTCTGGTGTTGAGTTGAAGCTCATATGACATAAGCTTCCCAAAGAGATTCTGAGGATCTATCTCGGCCAGTTTTCCAAACTCTCTCATGGCACAGACCTTGTTATCCCATTCCTTAGTCAGGGATCTCAAGAATTTATCATTTAATTCTCCATTAGTGAAGACACTGTCATAAACCCTTAGTCCATTCACTATCTTGAAGAAATTCTCAAAGGTGTCAGCAATGGTATCTTTGTTTCCTTGTCGGAAAGCTTCATACTTCTGATTAAGAAGGGATCTTCTATCATCCCTCACTTCTTTTGTTCCTTCCATTAAGGTAACTAGAGACTTCCACATCTCTTTTGCAGATTGGCAGTGAATCAGGTTTTGCAGCATTGAATCATCGACTGCACTTGCTATAATATTTTTTTTCCTTTTTGTCTAATGAAACAAGTGCAATCTCATCCTTATCTAGATCCATAAGTTTCTTTAGGACTTTCTTAGTTGGATCTATAGTGGAGACGGTCATGGGAATATAAGCACCTTCTTCAACTATCATGAAGATCCTTGGATCCACAACTTCCATAAAGAACTTGACTCTCTCTCTTTCCACATGGGGAAATTATTTTTGGTGCATAAAGGAAGCTTGGCAAAATCTTTAGCCTTGTCCATTGTTGGTAGATCTCATAAGACAACTATTGAAGGATCTCATCAAGGTGTTAACCTTTTAACGATCAACCTCGCTCTAATACCAATTGAAAGTTAATAGTTGTCAACCTAAATCACCTAGAGAGGGTGAATAGGTGAGATGTGCGTCTTTTTGCAGAATAAAAAATCTCAAACCAATGTACAGATCTATCTACCAAACAAACACAGACGAGGCAAGATTTATAATGGTTCCCCAACCTTGGGTACATCCACTTTCCCTCACCGATCTAGCAATACACTAGACTCGGCTACTCCACTATCTCGGATTGAAAATCAATCCTACCCTCAGAACAATGTTCCTACAATCTCGATCCACAAAATGGATCTACACTCGGAAGGTAAAACTTCCTACAATCTCGGAGACAAAAGCTCCTACACTCGGAGAAATTTCTCCTACAAGAATGAAATAAACTTTGTAAAGAAATACAAACATTGATCTCTTGTTCAGATCTGCAATAGTAAATCGGAAATTCCTTCTTCTAGGCTTGCGGCTTTATCAGAATATTGAAGAAGAATCTTGGCAAGAGTGGATCTGAACTTTCTTGGCTTCTCATGATCGATCTAATCAGAGGATAAGGAGTTGAGCAAATCACGATCTGGAGAGCCTTCTTGATCTGAATCCTCAAAAGGTGAAACCCTAGCCGGTCGGGAATCAGCGACGGCGGCGGCGGCGGATTTCGATTCTTGGAGAGAGAAAGCGGAAACAGAAAACTTTTTAGAGTACGGCTGCAAAACTTCTTAGAATAATTTTTTCTTGGATTAGGATTTGTCGGTTTAGACAAGACCTTTTATAGGATCAGAAAAGATTAGACTTAATTGAGTCATTATGAGAGACACGTGGACCAATCATGTCAAAGTTTATGAATAAGACCGTTAGACTGGACTTAAAGAATTTTCGGAAAAGTCAAAGTAAAATACTCGAGATGTAATAGACTACTCGAGTATATGCAGCACTACTCGAGTAGGTAGAAGATGACTACTCGAGTATATGAGAAAAACTACTCGAGAGAAAGAGAGATGATTACTCGAGTACATGGAGTCAACTACTCGAGTAAATAAGAATGAAAAAGACTCAGCTACTCGAGTAACAAAAATGACTTACTCAAGTACTTGAGTACATACACAAGAGGTAGAGTATATTACTCGAGTAAAAGAAATACTACTCGAGTATATAAGAATGAACTACTCGAGTATATAAGAAACTACTCGAGACAAACACTTAGAGAATTTCTGGAACAGGGAAAACTGTACTACCCGAGTATAGAAGATAAACTACTCGAGACACAAAAAACTACTCGAGTATATGAGATGAAGTACTCGAGATAAATAGAACTACTCGAGTATGTAACATGAACTACTAGAGTAATTCACTTAGAGAAATTTTCTTGAAAGGAAATCTGGATTACTCGAGTATAAACATTGGACTACTCGAGTAGTAGATGAACTACTCGAGTATATGACTTAGACTACTCGAGTAAGTGAGAACTACACGAGAGTCAGAATTCAACTACTTGAGACAGAGGATAAAACTACTCGAGTACTATATAGCACTAATCGAGTATTTGACTTAGAAAAATTTGAGAAGAAAATTTCTGTACACCCGAGAGGTAAAGGAAACTACTCGAGTAGTTGTCTTAACTAATCGAGAGCCACAATTGACTACTCGGAATACATCTTCACTACTCTAGTAAGAGAATTATTACTCGAGTATGAACTCAGTAACTTACTCGGATAACTAAGGAACTACTCGAGTACTTTACTTAGGAAAATTTTCTTGACAGAATTTTCTCTTATTCTAAGGGATGACGAGCATCAAGTCTTTTCACATAGTCCTAGAGCTTGAATATGAAGTGTATCCCAATAGAGAGGCTACACATGAGTCAACACCTTGGAGCACACAATGAGGGATTACATTGTATGGTCATGTGTTTGGTGACCCATTGTAGACTGACATTGGTCTACACTTCCCATATGAATTCTTGCAAACACATAACTCAAACCATGCATCAAATACAACTTAATTCATCTTAGTTCAAGGGTGACTTCATCAAATCTGGGTTAGTGTGGATACAATACCCAACACTAGCCTAGATGGGAAAGGTGGTGGAGGATAAATGATTTATTTTGTCTTATTTGTTGGTGGTTTAATTTCTATCACCTTCAGTTCCTTATACTCTACGGTTTTTCCTTTGTGTGACTCTCCTAGTTTACTCTCTTGTTCTCTCCTCTCGTCATTTCTAGCTTTTTCTAGTAACCCGTCTCCACTTTGAATTTCTACCCCACTCCTCAGAGCGATGGCATTGCAATGGCTATTTGGCTCCTCTCTTGTTGGATTAGGTGTGGTATCTAATGGCAATGAACGCATCGGCCTTTTGCTTAAAGTAGTTGTTAGTTGACCCAATGTGGTTTCTAAGGATCTTAGAGACAACTCGATACCTCCCATCCTAGATTCATTCTTTTGAAACATCCCTACAATGTATTCATTGGTTAATTTTCTAGGAATTGCTTGATTGTTTTGAGGGTTATGTTGTATGGGGTTCAAATTTTGATTGAATCCCGGTGGTTGATTAATTCCTTGATTGTTTCTCCAAGAAAAATTAGGATGATTTCGCCACTCGGGGTGATAGTGATTCGCAAAACCATTTGGTATTTACCTTTGTGGACCTCCTACATAATTTGCTTCCTCAGTCATTTGGGTTAGTTGCTCTACCATGAGTGGGGCACTAGGTGTAGGAGTAGATAACAAATCTAGCCACTTATTAATCAAGTCAAATTGTGATGCCATTTGAGCAGCTAAAGAAGTGATTTGATCTACTTGGTGCACCCCCGCTGAATTACTATTGCTTTGCCTTTCATACGCTTGATAGTTATTAGAGGTTAGATCTTCTAATATGGCATAAGCATCCTTTGGGTATTTCTTCATTAAAGACCCTCCCGCAGCTCCGTCAACTAAGATCATAGTCGTTGTTTGCAACCCGTTATAGAATGTAGAGACTTGTTGGTGCTGGGCTAAGCCGTGATGTGGGAATTTTCTTAACAACTCTTTGAAATGCTCCCAAGTGTCATAAAGAGTTTCCTCATGAGATTGCATAAAAGTTGTAATGTCTCTAATCAACTTAGCGGTCTTCGATGGTGGGAAATACTTGTTTAAAAAATTTTCCACTAATTGATCCCATGTGGTGATAGCATCATTAGGTAAAGAGTCTAACCAATCCTTAGCTCATCCTTCTAAGGAAAAAGAAAATGCTCTTAGTTGAATAGCTTCGGCGGACACACCAATAGCTTTAAACATGTCACAAATTGCTGAGAAAGTCCTTAGATGAGAGTTTGCATCTTCATGGCTAAGACCCTCGAACTTGTTATATTGAACTTGTTGTTATATTGTTGGATTCTATGGTCAGTCGAGCTATACTAGAGTGCAAACCTCCTCTAAAAGGTGTGTTATAATCTCGGCATGTCATTCGAGGTGCTGCTTGTTGATTGTTTTGATCAACATGACAATTAGGGTTTAAGTGGCCCTCATTGCCATCTATTACTTATTGTTCGTTATTATCCATCACAGGATGAATAATATTCTATGTTCAAAACTTTTTCGATTTTCTCTACAAGTGCGCTCAATTTCTAAGTTTAACAGCAGTAAATCCGGATTTCGATATCTTGACATATACTAATGAAATTCAAATTAGATAACAAAAGTAACACAAAAACAAAATGTTTGATCTCCAAATACTAAAGTTTTATTAATATCACGAGAAATAAACACAAAATCAGTTGCACCTCCCCGGCAACGGCGCCAAAAACTTGATACGCCCGAAATAGATGTATATGATAACGCAAGTGCACGTGCCAAATCAAGTAATAAAATGATGAGTTAAGATTGTTCCCTCAAGTAAGTGAATAATCTAGTGCTCGCAAATACTAGCTCTACCCTTTCTTTGAATTCAAGCGATTTAATCAGAATAAGTTTCGTTGATGAAATAAAACAAAAGAAGAACACTAATAAACTAAAGCGATTACTTAAAATTGATTTTTATCAAGTTGGAGAAGTAGTCTCATACGTAGATTTCCTTTGCCTATTGCGATGAGTTTTTAAAGTGATCTTTCATGAAAAGATTAATTACTATCCTGCAGTGATTTGAATGTGGAAGTCATCATCTCTCGATCTCAAAAATTTGTTTACCATAATTCTCCTAGTTATCTCTAACTTAGGTAGAATGAGAATAATATAAAGCATTCAAATCAATGTTCCTAACATATGAGGAAATCTCTTTCTCTTATTATGCTATGTCGAACTTTATGCTACACTTACGTCACTCCTCTCTCTAATCTTGCAGCGCATTATAAAAATGGAATTTTGGCTAACGATTTACACGACTCCTCTCTCGAATCTCGTCGTGCAAAATAAAGGATTCAGCCCTAAATACGTAACTCCTCTCTCGAATCTCGCCACATAAGTTAGGAGAAGAACGCTTGATCCATAAATTCCACAAAATAGAACATAAATTCAACAAAGATGGGTTTTCAATCAATCATAAAAGAGAAATTACAAACACCACATCACAATAAGTTAAAGTATTCTCCGCATACAAGACCAAGAAATTTAGTTCATGCTTGAGGAATGAAACCACACAACAAGGAAGATCTTACTAGACATACTTTTAGAAATGAAAATGATGCAGGAATTTGCGTGTAGATCTTGCTTTAGAGCCTTCTTCCTTCTTGTTGGTGTGTCCAAACCCTAGCCATTCATCTTCTTCTCCTTCTCCAAGATGATGGCTCTTAGAACTCTCCTTCCCTCTATAATTTTGTATCCCTTCAATAGGCATCAGATTCCCCTCTTAAAAACGAGCAGCCCCCTTCCAATAGATGCATCCTTCCATATTTAGTTTTGGCACAAAATTCGAAATTCGAATTTCAAACCCGCCCAGGACTTGTTATAACAACTGAAACAGGTTTCTGAAACAACTGCACAGCCAAAATATAATTCCAGCTTTTACTTTCCCGGTTCGAATTCCATGGCATTTCTGGTAAGGAAAACATGAACAAATTAGCTTAATTATCTTTAAATCATATAAATATAAATTTATGAATATTTATAATCATTTAAATCATTTCTTTTTATTTTTGCTCAATATGATATCAAAATTAAGAGTTAGATAACTTCCTTTTAGGAAGTTATCAGCCTACAGCTCAGGCTTCTCAGCCCTATAGATTCAGGCACACAGCCCTACTCTCAGAGTGTTGCAACACTCCTACAGCTCAGTGATTAATTAATCACCTACCTCAGACTTAAAACCAAGTCCTACCGCTCAGATCCAGTTGGATCCTACAACTCAAAGAGCTTCACTCTCCTACAACTCAGGTAATATTGCCCTACCTCAGTCTTAGAGAGCCCTACAACTCAGATCCAAACTTGGATCCTACAGCTCAGTGATTCAACAATCACCTACCTCAGAACACTAAGTGTTCCTACCGCACAGATCTAAACAGATCTGGCACTCGTCCTAATTACTTAGGCCTACACTCAGATTCAGTACACACTGAATCCTATAGGGTAAATTAAATAAAGTATTTAAGTATCTGACTCAAAGACTAATCTCTATGTCCACCTTACTATACTGAATAGATTTCAGTTCAGACCACTTGTTGTTGAAGACAAGAGTCCTCTTAGGCTGCTAACTTCTTTGCTGATCAGATTTACTCAGCAACCTGTTGTTGAAGGAATGAGTCCTCTTCAACATCTATCTTGTTCTCCCCAGAACTATCCTACTGAAGTGGAAGAAGCTTCAGCTAACATTTTCTGCCCTCTGACTTTATCTGCTAGACAGCTCTTTCAAGCTCGTCGGAGAAGACGATGATGTCCAGCCGCCTCTTTTCTTTTTGAAAACCCTAGAAAAGTTCTTTTGGCTTGCCCCACACACTTCTTTTTGTAGCTCATCAATCAATGACTCTTTTTGAACTTAGTGGGGCCCACTTGCAGCATTTAGCTGCATCTTGCTTCAACGAAAGAAGATGTACAGTAGCTTCACGACAGATTTTGTCGTGTTCTGTAGATTCATTGTACTTGATTTGAAATAAGTTGACTTTGTCGATCTTGCAGATTTTGCTGACGTCGGCACCTGTAAACTTCACCAAAATCGAGCATCAGTATAATATGCGTTGAGTGAATGAGATTCACTCAACGCCAAAGTACTTAGACAATTCTGACTATCTAGGCGTTAACAGCATTGAGTGAGTAATCCACACTCAACACATTTTGCCTTAACCCTTTTTACAGCATCTTTTGCATGCATGGCGTTGAAAGCGTTGAGTGAACACACCTCACTCAACGCCTTGTGCCTTATCCACATTCTGCATTTTAGGCGTTAAGAGTGTTGAGTGAACATGTCTCACTCAACGCTTTCTGCCTTAGCTAGATTTTCTGTTTCAGAAGTCAGTTTGAGTTCAACGAACTCAGAACACAGTTCGACGAACTCTGAGCTCAGCTCGACAAATAAGTAAAAACTCAGTTCGACGAATTTAGAGTTCAGCTTGATGAATAAGTGAAAGCTTAGATCGAAGAACTCAGTTCTTAGTTCGACGAACTCTGAACTCAGTTATTCAACAATTCTGAAGCTAAGGCATTGAGTGAGTGAGCTACACTCAACACTTGTGGACTTGGCCACTTTTCAGCTCATTTCTCTTTAGGCTTTGACTTTATTAGCCTAACTCACAGCCTTTTATTGTATGGCATTAAGTGAGTTGACTTCACTCAATGCCTGTGGACTTAGCCACTTAGGCTATCTGTCCCATCATTGCTACTAGGACATCCAATACATTTTTATGTATATCATTTACAAGATTCACTTCACTCAAATTTGGGACATTGAGGGCAATGGACTCAACACTTGCAATAACCGGTGAGGCCCAGGAAGCCGCGTAATGCTCGAACCGTATAAGGGCGAGGCCACGAAAGCATGCTCTTGATCTTCTTGGGATCATCCTTGATACCGCTAGAGGAGACCAAATGTCTCAGGTACTCCACCTCTGCTTGCCCGAACGAACACTTAGAATGCTTGTGTATAGCTGGTATTGGCAGAGGATGGTGAAAATGTGCTCGACATGGACCACTTTCTCCTCCCAACTGGTACTATAAATGAGGAAATCATCAAAAAAATAAGCACTAATCGACGGAGTAGAGGACGAAAGATCTCGTTCATGATGGCTTGGAACGTGGACAGAGCATTGGTAAGCCCAAAAGTCATCACCAAAAACTCATAGTGCCCATCTTGCATACGTAAAGTTGTCTTGTATATGTCTGCCTCTAGCATCCAAATCTGATGGTAGCCCGATCGAAGGTCAAGCTTGGTAAAGAGATGAGCGCCATGCAATTCGTCTAATAACTTGATAGTAGAGTTATTCATTCCTCGGTAGTCCACACAAAACCGCCACGACCTGTCCTTTTTTTGACAAGGATGATGGGAGACGAAAAAGAGCTAGTACTGGGAGGATGATACCGGTGGTAAGCATTTCCTGAATGTTGTGCTCTATCTCAGTCTTATGGACATACGGTTAGTGGTACGGTCGGATATTGGTGGGTTTGGTTCCCATCTTGAGCTGGATCTGATGATGTCTGAATCGCAGCGGTGGAAGAGTGTCGGGTGTCTGAAATAGATCGGCATACTGGGCCAGCAATGTCTACAATTGAATGGGTACAACTGTAGGAGCTGTGGGAGCCAGTGTGACCTCCATAACCACTGCCATCGTGCTGCCCTGACTTTCTAGTAGCTCCAAACTTCAAAGGAAAACTTCCTTCATCAGGGAAGATTTTATGCCCCCCAAACAGTATTGCTTCCCCTACGGCAAGAACTTCATCGTCATCCGATCCCAGTCAAATGTAACCCGCCTCAGTTGGCATAACCTCTAAACCCCAATCACCATGTCAGAGCCCCTAATAGGAAGAAGGTACACATCAGTGCGCCCTGAGTACCCCTATACTCGTAACTCCACCCCCTTCAGAGCACCCTCGCATTGAAGTTTTCTTCAATCGGCCACCATGACATGAAAAGCGACTTTTTTATCAATCACGTGCCCCACTCGTTATGCTACCTCGGGATGAATGAAGTTGTGGGTACTCCCACTATCCACCAAAATCATCACCTTCTCCTGATTAATCTTTCATGTGACTCTCATAGTGAGGGGAGCGTTGCATCCTTCCATCGCTTGTATGGATATACCTAACTCTACCAAGTCCAAGTCCCCCTCCAACTCTAACTACGGGGAAAGCTCGTCCACCATATCCTCATGTAGCATGTAAACATGTATCTTCTGTCATTTATGACCTGGTACAAACTTCTCGCCGCAGTTGAAGCAAAGTCCTTTCTCCTTCCTCTCTTGTAGCTCGGCCCATAATAATCGTGTCACAGTTGGTTTGCCTTTCAGTGGTAGCTCTCGCCCTGCATACGCAGGTGTAGTCATGGGCCTCCCTATGGTGTGGATTCGTTGTCTGTTGAAGCGCTCTTCCTGAATGCGGTCCAAGATGATGGCATGGTTCAGACTGCAAGGTATATAAGCACGCACCTCATCACGTAAGTGGTCCTTTAATCCTGATACAAAACAACTGAGTAATGTCCTCTCCTCCAGTGTACTCGATTTACCAGTTTTTCGAACTCCGTACGGTACTCCAACACGATTCCCTTCTGACGCAACTTTTCCAGGAGAGCCTCAAAGTCCTCATGCTCCAACAACCCGAATCTGGTGGTGAACCCCTCCACAAAATCCGTCCAGGGCATGTAGTCCCTTCCCCTTAAGAACTACTGCATCCACTGAAAGGCATCATCCTCTAAATGGAAGGATGCTAGTCGCACCCATTGGCCCTCCGGAACCTCTTGATAATTGAAAAAAAAAAACTCGGCCTTCTGCACCCACTCTAAAGTGTCCCCTCCTTTGAATTTAGGAAAATTCATGTGTGTCAATTTCGGAGGTATGTATGCTCGTGGGGCGGCTTGACCTTACCACCCTTATTCTTGACTGTTCCATGTCGGTCGTTTCGACTCCATCGGACCGGTGTTGGCGCCCGGGTAGCCCTGAAATGGCTGACAGCCCCAAGGAGAGCCGGCGTTGTATCCTCTCGGGGGACCAGCTCCCCGCGGTGGAGGCAAGATGCCCCCCGCTCCTCCCATTGGTCCTCTGAAATCACTTCCAGCCCCTCCCTGCTCGCTGCCGGCCCAAATCCATGGCGGACGGCCCCCGCCGAACTCTCCTTGCTCGTCGTGGTTTCGTGCCCACCATGGAAGCCCTGTGCCGCCGTCACCCGCCTGTATGGGCATCGATCCGGTGGCCGGCGACATCCCCCGGCTCCCCCATCCTGCTGCATAGCTGTCGACCTCGCCAACTCAGGATTCGCTCGATCTCGCGCCTGTACGCTCGGGATCTGCCGATCCCGCGATTTCGCCCGCTTACGGGCCGTGAAGTTGGGACGCGTGGGTTTCCGCGACCTGAATCTGTATTCCGCTGGTCTCTTCGTGCACCATCGCCTTCTCCTTCAAATTTTGCGCTAATAGCGCCTTGATCTCCTACATCCGGGTGTTGATCCGTTCTTCCAATTACTGTGTAGACACCCTCATTCCTCCTCGATGGCGGCCACCGAGTCCGTCAAGCTGACGAAGTTTTCCTATAGGGTTTCCAATTGAGTGATTTCTTCTTACATGCATGTAGTAACCATGGTGGAGGAACGAATACTCTGATACCAAATGTTAGGAGAGAATTAGAGAGAAGAAAACTAAAGAGAGAACTAGAGAGGAATTAGGGTTAGAGAAGAAGGAGGAGAGAAATACCTTGGATATTCTTCAATGCCCCCAAAAGAGAGAGCCTCGGGGTATTAATATACCCGGACCCAAGAGGGGCCGGCCGGCCACTCCCACGGGGCCGAACCTGGTGGGTTCAGCCCCAATCCGACGGCTTTAGAGAGTGGGGGCTGAACCGAATGGTTAGCCCCGTTGCAACCTGTCGTCGTATTCCGCCTGCGAGCGTATGTACGCCCAAAGAACTGAGTCATGTTCGGAGGCGTAACACATTACCCTTGAAGTTCTGTTGGGCACCATGAATCAAAAATTCAACCAGATAGAAAGAACCGCACTGGGCTACTCTCCGTGGATCTGGACCCGGCTCGCAATTTGGAGCTCTGAAGCTCCGACAATGACAGGATCCCTCCTTCTTCTTCCTTTGCTCTCCCCTCTCTCTACCTCTTAGAAAGATAAAGGCCTCAAAGAAATGAGGTGTAATGTAACGCCCCGAAACTCAAAGGAGCGAAGGGGGAAGTTTTGGGCCAGTTTGGGTTCTGGCTGCAGGCACACGGCCTGGGACACGGGCGTGTCCCAGGGCGTGTCAAGCCTGTGTCGACATTGAGATGGGGTGTCGACACTTTGGTCTCGACATTGTGTCGAGACTGGGCACACGGCCTGCGACACGGGCATGTCGCAGGGCGTGTCGACAGCGCTCGAAGAAGTGTCGAGACAAGGCACACGGCCTGCGACACGGGCGTGTAGACCTGTCTCGACGATCGTCCCGGGGAGTCGACGAGATTTGCTCGACGATGCGTCGAGACAAGGCACACGGCGTAGGACACGGGCGTGTCCAAGGCCGTATCATCAGGTCGACGATCTTCACTCGACGAAGCGTCGAGTGTCGAGACCATGTACATGGCCTGGGGTCCAGGCGTGTTGAGGTGACACGGGTAGGGACACGGGCGTGTCCTCAAACCCGTGCAGTGCTCGGGTTGATTTTGGGGAAAAATGATGGGGTACACGGCCGGCCACACGGCCGTGTCAGGTGGAACACGGGCGTGTCAGCTCGAACACGGGCGTGTTCGATACCCGTGTGAGGTTCCAGGTGATTCGATTTTGACGGCGAATGAGGCACACGGCCCTGGACACGGGCGTGTGCCAGGCCGTGTTCGGTCCAGATTGGGCATTTCAGCCCCGAATCGAAGCCGTTAATTTCTTTAACTGAAGATCCAACGGCTGGGGGTTGTTCCTGAAGGGATATACCCGTGAATGGACTTGGAAAACCCTTACTTTTCTTAACTTCTCATCTTTCTAAAACCTTAGAGAGAGAGGAGAGCCAAGGGAGGAAGAAGGAGCTAGATCCCGCCATTGGAGGAGCTTCGGAGCTCCGAATCGCGAGCCGACTCCGGATCCACGGAGGCAACGCTAGTGCGGTGGTTTTCATCCGATTACTTTTCCATGGCGCCAAAGAGGAACGCAAGGGTAACGATCCTCATCTTGAGCATGAGTAGCTCTCTTTCTTTGCATAGGAAGCCCGCTCTCGCGAGTTTGCGGAGAGTTGGAGGCGTTCCTTCGGGTAGATATATGAAGTCCCCGTTGTTTAGAGTCCGTAAGCGAGAACGGACATAGGCATGATGTGTGAAGCCTACCCGGACATGTTGGTCTGGATCAGTGATGTTGCATTGCATAAATGCCGGAGAAGACTCCGTGCTATGGTTTGTTTTTCGGGTTTTCTACGCGGTAGATTGCAGCAGGGAGCCTTGGGGACTAACCCAAAGGTGCACCCGGAAAACTAGGCGGATACGAGATCTTGCCAACATGGAGGCCTGAGAGCCAACTTGAACATAACCGAGTTATGTGAAATTGTGTGACGAAAATGGGACTCGGGAGAAGTTTGACATGCGCAAATGGCTTAAATTGTCGTTGCGACGTGAGCACGGGTTAGATGGAACCGTACCTATATCTATGTCGTTCGGGTTAAAGAGACCTAAGGTTACGTGGCACTTGCCGTTGGCATAGATGAGAGTCTTCGGCGGTCAATGGCTTAAATTGACGTGACCCATGCCGGGAAGACAAATTGCTCATATGTTTGGCCGTCAAAGTGGCGGTGGTGCGTCCGGAATGTCCATGGCTTTAACTGACGTGACATCGACCGGTTCACCGAGAATGTGCCCTGATTGCACGGGGTGTGTGGCCTTGTGAGCCTACGCCTGTGATGAAATGAATGCTATTATATTGCTCGCTTATGCTAATAAAACTGCAGGGAAGGAGCATTGCCGCCCCGAGTTGGGGGCGGGATCGTTATAATTTGGTCAGCATTGCTGACCGTTGCCTTTTTGTTTGCCACCGTGCGGTGGTTATGTTGCTTGCAGGTGCTGCTGGACCAAGCGGTCAATAGCGGGCTAAAGCCCAAATTGCGAAGTCGGCCCTTGAAGGCCTAACTGGTGTGTTTACTTCTTTATTCATGTATGACCGGCCTGCGTGCCGTGGTTTGTAAATCATGTAACATTAAGTAAACCTTTTTGTAAGGCCTTAAGGCCAGTACTGGTGTATGTACTTCATTCCTGGTTGGCTATTCTAGTGGACATTCATGCTTTAGTGCTGGGTTCTTTATTTTCAACTTAAACTTCTTCCGCTAGAATGCTCTGTGTAGGACGTTATGATTAGTTGGATGGTTTCCATTGAGTAACCACCTGGTCTGTCTGTGGTATATGGCGTCGGGCCCCGGCCTGACCTACTGCTATATGCTATGTGACGGATAGAGGGTGTTACAAATTGGTATCAGACTACTTGTTTTGGTCGGGCTTAAGGGAATTCGTGGACGAATTCTTTTTAAGGGGTGGTGAGCACATTGTGTGCGTCATCGTAATAACAGTAAAAAGAACCCATGAATGTCCACTTAGGAATGAAAATACTCGTGTTTGAGGAACCTGCGTGTTCCTATAATTGTCGTTCGCAATTTTATTTGGTCGCTTAACGGTGTTGTGTACCACTATAGGTGACCGGAAGCGGTGCTGGACAGCCAGAATGTCCGGTTTCTGAGGAACATAGTGCACCCGGTGAGGTGTTTGAGCCTCCTCCTTCGTATGAAACCGTTAGAAGGATCGTAGAAGCGGTGTTCACTGTGACGGGTGCACAGCTTGGAGGAAATGTACAACCCTGCACCCCTATTGTGGCTTCAACGCCGGTGGGCGTGATGCAGCAGATGACCTTTGGTAGACCATTGGGGCAGCAGCTGAATATGCATTTAGTGCAGGGAGCGCACATAGTTGAGGAATATTTGCAAGCATTTCTTCTGATAAGTCGCTACCCATGCTTCGAGTTGGATAACGAACAAGCTACAGTCGATAGATTTTATAATGGCCTGCGTGCCGAGTTACGAGTTCTACTGCTAGGACCAAAGTTATTGGGATTCCGAGCCTTGGTGGAATCAGCTAGATCTTTGGAGGCAGATCTGAGGAAGACCCTACCGATGCCAGCGACCATGGTATCGAACTATACAAACCCCATAAGAGCTGCATCCGGCAGAATGCTGGAGAAAGGGGCTATGAAATCGACTAGTAAACCTACTTACACTTGTCATACTTGTGGAAAGAAAGGGCACTTTGCCTGAGACTGTTGGAATGGTGCTCGGAAGGGTAAGAAAGCTATGTCAGGAGCAGTCAAGGATATTAGTGCAAAGGAAACGGCATTCAAAGTGCCGAACACCTCAAAGTCTGTATATCGTAAATGGTATAAGAAGCATAGGACTTCGGGTTCAGCTCCTTCTAGTGCTTCTGGGGCGACTACGGGTCAGACCCCGGGCACATGTTTCAACTATGGGGAGCCGGGGCATTATGCTCGTGAGTGCCTAAAGCCCTGGAGGAAGCACGCCGTCGTGACGACAGGTATGGTTTAAAGATAGTTTTGCCTTAAACACTGGTCGCCCTTGTGCATGTTAGCTTAGAACTATTTGTGCTAAGCTTTGTTGCGACTTTACTTTATCTGCGAGAGCACCGTTCGTTTAGGGAGCTTCACATTCCTTTATTAGGAATTATATTGTGCGTCGGAGTACCTCCTTCGATGGTAAAAGACAAATTGGATGCGTTATAGTCCAATGGTGCTCATTGTGCGCGGGTAGACGTTGTTGCGCTTAGTTTTGGATTGGGAATCAGGAGTTCGATTTGCAAGCGTTGTTACTTCCGTTGGTGGAGTTCGACGTTATATTTGGTATGGACTAGCTCTCGGAGCAGCAAGCTAATATAGATGCGGTAGCAAGGAAGTCAAGCTGGGAGCAAGTCGTGAGATGACCTTTACGGGCTCGAAGAGGTCGAGCAAGACGTTGGCGTCTGCTCTTCAGGTGGTGAAGGCGGTTCGTGCCGGAGCAGAACTGTTCCTTACACTAGTGGAGGTTGCAAAGCCGAAGCCCACATTGGATTGTATTTCAGTGGTATCGGAATACCCTGATGTGTTCCCTAGAGATCTTCCTGGAGCCCCGCCTCGACAGGAGATAGATTTCATATTTGAGCTAGTACCAGGTGCAAAGCCTGTGTCACGCTCTCCATATCGGCTAGCGCCTAAGGAAATGGCGGAGTTGAAGGTGCAACTTCTAAAAGTTGTTGGAGCAAGGGTATGTGCGTCCAAGTCCTTCGCCTTGGAGCGCACCGACCCTCTTTAGTAAGAAGAAGAACGGAAGCTTGAGGCTATGTATTAATTATCGGGAGCTCAACAAGTTGACGGCAAAGAACAAGTACCCAATCCCAAGGATCGATGATCTTTGTGATCAGTTGGTCGGGCCAACGGCGTACTCTAAAGTAGTTAAGGGAGAGTGATATCCCTAAGATAACGTTCAGTACAGGATACGGACGCTACGAGTTTAGGGTCATGCCGTTTGGGCTGACTAATGCGCCGTCAGTGTTCATGGATTTGATGAACAGGACTTTCAGGGAGTACTTGGACCATTTTGTGATCGTCTTCATCGACGATATTTTGGTGTACTCGCAAAGTGAGGAAGATCACTTCAGGCATCTTCATTTGGTGTTGGAGACGCTAAGGAGAAATCAGTTGTATGCCAAGTTCTCGAAGTGCGAGTTTTGGCTATCCTCAGTGGCGTTCCTCGGGCATATAGTAAGTGGAGAGGGTATTGCTGTGGATCCGGCGAAGATTGTTGCGATGCGGGAGTGGCCTGAGCTTTATACGGTACGGTAGCGGAAGTCCGGAGTTTTCTGGGGCTTGCCGGCTAATACAGGCGCTTCGTAGAGAACTTCTCGCGGATAGCGTTATCCCTCACTACTTTGACGAGGAAGGAGCAGAAGTTCTTTTGGACGCCGGAGTGCACGCGAACTTTTGAGGAGTTGTAATGTCGGTTGACTACGGCGCCAGTGCTGACTTCGCCGAGTGGGACCGAAGGCTATGAGATTTAATAGCGATGCTTCGGGCAGCGGGTTGGGTTGCGTACTACTGCAACACGAAAGTGTAATAGCGTATGGCGCGAGACAGCCAAAAGTGCATGAGAGGAAATATCCAGTCCATGACCTTTTGTTAGTGGCCGTGAGTTTTAGACTTGAAGCTGTGGAGGCATTATTTGTACGGTATGACGATGGATATCTACGCCGATCACAAGAGCGTGAAGTATCGATTTGTCAGAAGGATCTAACTTTGCGGCAGCATAGGTGGATGGAGTTCTTGGGAGACTATACATTCAAGATCCACTACGCGTCTGATAAAGGGAATGCGGTTGCTGACACGGTGAGTCATCGAGCCCCAGCTCAAGCCAATTGGCTATCGGTGCATGATGAGCGGTTGGTGCGAGAGTTGGAGGCGTTGGAGTTCGTTTGTGTGGACAAGCAATCAAGTGCTAAAGCAGTTCTGAATTGGACTGAAGTGCAATATGACCTGGCTGATTGTATTCGGCAGGCTTAGGATATGGATGCTCATATGAAGCAGTTCGTGGTAGAGGCTCTGGATGGGTCAAATTCCCAATTCGTCGTGGAGGACGGATTGCTTTGGAAAGACAGTCGTTTGTGCGTCCCAAGTGTGGGCAATTTGCGGGTGGAGTTGTTGTACGAGGCACACCATACCAAGTACTCGATTCACTCGGGGAGCACGAAGATGTACCGTGATGTGAAGAAACTGTTTTGGTGGCCGGGTTTGAAAATGGATGTGGCGCTATACGTAGCGAAGTGCCAAACTTGCGCCTTGGTAAAGGCGGAGTGCCAAAAGCCGGGAGGATTTCTTAAGTCCTTGCCTATTCCGGAGTGGAAATTCGACGACATCTCTATGGACTTTGTGCATGGTTTGCCAAGGTCGCAAAAGGGGAACGACGCCATTTGGGTGGTCGTTGATCGATTAACGAAGGTGTCGCATTTTATTCCACATAGGAAGGATGATCCGGTGGAGAAGTTGGCGAAGCTTTATGTGGATAACATAGTGCGGCTTCATGGTGTGCCCCGCAGCATCGTGAGTGACCGAGGTGGGCGGTTCACGTCCAATGATTGGAGGCTTGTGCAGCAAATGTTGGGAACGAAGCTGAAGTTCAGCACAGCCTTCCATCCGCAAACGGATGGGCAGACCGAGAGGGTCAATAGAACTATGGAAGACATGCTCTGTATGTGTGTCTTGGATTTCGGAAAGCAATGGGAAGACCACCTTTATTTGGTGGAGTTAGCATACAACAATAGCTACCAAGCGAGTATTCAGATGGCGCCTTTCGAGGCCCTATATGGTAGAAAATGCCGCACGTCGTTGTCTTGGTTAGAAACGGGTGAGTCAAAGTTGTATAAGCGATCGGAAGTGGAGGGCGCTACTTCTTTGGTGAGAACCATTCGGGAGAGGTTGCTTATCGCTCAGGACCGGCAAGCAAAGTACTATAAGGCCAAGCACAGGAACGTGGAGTTCGCTGTGGGCGATTATGTATACTTAAAGATCAAGCCGTTCAAGGGTGTCTCGCGGGTGCGGTGATTGAAAAAGCTAAGCCTGAGATACCTTGGACCGTTTGAGGTTCTGGAGCGAGTTGGTGAAGCGGCCTATCGGTTGAAGCTCTCAGTGGAGTTTAGTGGTTTACATTATGTATTCCACATTTCGGTACTTCGGAAGGCGGTGCAAGAGCCTACGCAAGTGATCGCGGTTGATCAAGTGCCGGTGGATAGTGGGCTAACGACAAAGGTCAAGCCCGTGCGGATCGAGGACTCGGAGGTCAAGCGGCTACGCAATAAAGAGATCAGGATGGTCAAGGTCCGGTGGGACAATTGCGGTCGTGAGGAGCTCTCTTGGGAGCGAGAGCAGACTATGCTTGACGAGTATCCGGAGTTGTTCCGCTCAGGTACAAAATTTGGTTTTGTACATGTCTTTCCGTTATGTAATTTCGTGGGCGAAATTCTTTTAAGAGGGGGAGAGTTGTAACGCCCCGTAATTCAAAGGAGCGAAGGGGGAAGTTTTGGGCCAGTTTGGGTTCTGGCTGCAGGCACACGGCCTGGGACACGGGCGTGTCCCAGGGCGTGTCAAGCCTGTGTCGACATTGAGACGGGGTGTCGACACTTTGGTCTCGACATTGTGTCGAGACTGGGCACACGGCCTGCGACACGGGCGTGTCGCAGGGCGTGTCGACAGCGTTCGACGAAGTGTCGAGACAAGGCACACGGCCTGCGACACGGGCGTGTCGCGGGGCGTGTCGACCTGTCTCAACGATCGTCCCGGGGAGTCGACGAGATTTGCTCGACGATGCGTCGAGACAAGGCACACGGCCTAGGACACGGGCGTGTCCAAGGCCGTGTCATCAGGTCGACGATTTTCACTCGACGAAGCGTCGAGTGTCGAGACCATGTACACGGCCTGGGGTCCAGGCGTGTTGAGGTGACACGGGTAGGGACACGGGCGTGTCCTCGAACCCGTGCAGTGCTCGGGTTGATTTTGGGGAAAAATGATGGGGTACACGGCCGGCCACACAGCCGTGTCAGGTGGAACACGGGCGTGTCAGCTCGAACACGGGCGTGTTCGATACCCGTGTGAGGTTCCAGGTGATTCGATTTTGACGGTGAATGAGGCACACGGCCCTGGACACGGGCGTGTGCCAGGCCGTGTTCGGTCCAGATTGGGCATTTCAGCCCCGAATCGAAGCCGTTCATTTCTTTAACTGAAGATCCAACGGCTGGGGGTTGTTCCTGAAGGGATATACCCGTGAATGGACTTGGAAAACCCTTACTTTTCTTAACTTCTCATCTTTCTAAAACCTTAGAGAGAGAGGAGAGCCAAGGGAGGAAGAAGGAGCTAGATCCCGCCATTGGAGGAGCTTCGGAGCTCCGAATCGCGAGCCGACTTCGGATCCACGGAGGCAACGCTAGTGCGGTGGTTTTCATCCGATTACTTTTCCATGGCGCCAAAGAGGAACGCAAGGGTAACGATCCTCATCTTGAGCATGAGTAGCTCTCTTTCTTTGCATAGGAAGCCCGCTCTCGTGAGTTTGCGGAGAGTTGGAGGCGTTCCTTCGGGTAAATATGTGAAGTCCCCGTTGTTTAGAGTCCGTAAGCGAGAACGGACATAGGCATGATGTGTGAAGTCTACCCGGACATGTTGGTCTGGATCGGTGATGTTGCATTGCATAAATGCCGGAGAAGACTCTGTGCTATGGTTTGTTTTTCGGGTTTTCTACGCGGTAGATTGCAGCAGGGAGCCTTGGGGACTAACCCAAAGGTGCACCCGGAAAACTGGGCGGATACGAGATCTTGCCAACATGGAGGCCTGAGAGCCAACTTGAATATAACCGAGTTATGTGAAATTGTGTGACGAAAATGGGACTCGGGAGAAGTTTGACCTGCGCAAATGGCTTAAATTGTCGTTGCGACGTAAGCACGTATTAGATGGAACCGTACCCATATCTATGTCGTTCGGGTTAAAGAGACCTAAGGTTACGTGGCACTTGTCGTTGGCATAGATGAGAGTCTTCGGCGGTCAATGGCTTAAATTGACGTGACCCATGCCGGGAAGACAAATTGCTCATATGTTTGGCCGTCAAAGTGGCGGTGGTGCGTCCGGAATGTCCATGGCTTTAACTGACGTGACATCGACCGGTTCCCCGAGAATGTGCCCTGAGTGCACGGGGTGTGTGGCTTTGTGAGCCTACGCCTGTGATGAAATGAATGCTATTATATTGCTCGCTTGTGCTAATAAAACTGCAGGGAAGGAGCATTGCCGCCCCGAGTTGGGGGCGGGATCGTTATAATTTGGTCAGCATTGCTGACCGTTGCCTTTTTGTTTGCCACCGTGCGGTGGTTATGTTGCTTGCAGGTGCTGCTGGACCAAGCGGTCAATAGCGGGCTAAAGCCCAAATTGCGAAGCCGGCCCTTGAAGGCCTAACTGGAGTGTTTACTGCTTTATTCATGTATGACCGGTCTGCGTGCCGTGGTTTGTAAATCATGTAACATTAAGTAAACCTTTTTGTAAGGCCTTAAGGCCAGTACTGGTGTATGTACTTCATTCCTGGTTGGCTATTCTAGTGGACATTCATGCTTTAGTGCTGGGTTCTTTATTTTCAACTTAAACTGCTTCCGCTAGAATGCTCTGTGTAGGACGTTATGATTAGTTGGATGGTTTCCATTGAGTAACCACCCGGTCTGTCTGTGGTATATGGCGTCGGGCCCCGGCCGGACCTACTGCTATATGCTATGCGACGGATAGGGGGTGTTACATGTAAACCCTAAGTCCTCAGCATTATAACAGCAGGAAAGCCCTCCAGCCGTCGGATCTCACTTAAAATCGACGAATAGCCACGATTTAGTCTAGGCTTCCTGTTCCGAGAGCTACCGCCGCGGGGTATCAGCTACCGCCGCACGGTACCTCCGATGGTGGCTTCTTCAGCAAGCCTACTGCTTAAACATGTCACTCAAACGTCGACACATGGCTGCCAGTACCCGGCGCAGTACCGCCGTGCGGTACCACACTACCGTCGAGCGGTAGAAATTTCGACGTATCATTACATCGACTGCATCAAATGGTCCACTACCGCCAGCGGTATCACTACAACCGGGAGGTAGCTTGCAGAACTTGTATTCCAAACTCCGGGAAAAACTGGGGCGTTACATCCGCACACATCGGAGTTTTCGGGATATAACCGGGTGTTGTGTCTTGAAAAAATAAGCATCGGTTGAAAGCACTGTCGAAGGATGATGCAACTTCTTTAGGGCCGACGAAGAAGCAACCCTGTTCGCACGAGTGCTAGTTGGTCGTGCTAGGAGGTCGGTTTTGCCGCCGTGTGGAGGCAGCTGTGTGATGGAGTAAAGACGTTGTATGAAGCAAATGCACAAGTGCCGCGACTGCGGGTTGGAGGAGTGCTACCAAAGTGCTCAAAGTCGAGAACCAACTTGGGGTTTCTCTCCATTAGTGGAGGGGTTGGTTATCTGACGACGATGAAGGATTTTTGTGTACACCTTGTATGTTTGTAGTCTTACATATTGCAGTAAGTCTTAATATTCCTCAACGGGCTGATGGGTCTAATTCCACCGATGGTGTTGTTTATCAGACCATGTATTTGACTTGATTATTCATGCATTTTTATTTATTATATAAAATTGCATGTTTGTGTTCATGTATTTAGTTATGTTAGATTGTAACTGTGTGCTTGTGGAGAAAACCGTTTTCCGCACCGTCAAGCCAAACGTTGTTGGCATAAGCTGAAGAGGCAGTTGGCATACCGAATCAGCAACAACGGAATCAGGCGAACTGGATCAGCTGCACCTGTTCAAGACCACAGGTTGGGGAAGATAAAGGCTCTATTTGGGGGACTAAGGCTTCGTTTGGAGGGACTTATTTTCACCGGTCAAGCGGTTATGACCGCATGAACTGGGACTTAATTAAGGTCCGGATCATGCGGTCATAGCCGCTTGACCGGTGAAAATAAGTCCTCTCAAACGGAGCCTAATTTTCACCGATCAAGCGGTTACGACCGCATAAACCGGACCATCGTAACCGCTTGACCGGTTAAAATAAGTCCCCCCAAACGGATTCAAAGTCAAGTCAGCATAACTCTAATAAGAGTTATCTGGAGAAGAAACAAGTGGTTGTGATAACAAGTGATATTAAAATATATAGATTATCTATGTCTTACGGCCACTGTTGTAATATATAAAATATGTTACATTTTGCCTATAAAGGCTTGATGGACTGTAACATAAAATCTCTCTGAATACAAGATGTAGATTTATATCATATTCGGGTTTCGTTGGATACTACTCTCTTCTTGATATTTTATATCTTTTATGTTTTCAACAAACATCATTATACTGCTGCTTCTCTTGGGTATAAAGTCTCCCAATTCTCCTTTACAGCCATACAAAGCTCAATCCCTGCCACTACCTCCAAGCAAAGAACATGCTTTTCAATATTCTATGCATTTCCTTCATATATATGTACCAGCATGCTCATGCCGGTTCTAAATCAGGCAAATATATAAATAGAACAGTGCTGCCTAAAGTATTTTCATACAGTTCATTTAGTGCTCTTCTTGCAATTATATTCATGGCAGAAAGCCTTAAGCCTGTAGCTGGACTCCTCCTTGTTCTTAACTTCTGCATGTATGTCGTCGTCGCCGCGATCGGAGGGTGGGCGGTCGATGTCGCGATCGATCGGGGATTTACGATAGGTACGCCGCTCAAAATTTGGACTACTCATATTATATCTGTTCATATTTATAATTGATGCACCCTCAGTCTTAACACCAACTCGCCCAGGAACAATATTAAATATGGCATTTACTTTGAAAATTTACAAATTGCACCTCTCTTATTATTATATCTTGAAGTTCACATTTCATAACAATCATGCACAAAAATACCTCATCTAAGTACATTTTCAACGGAGTTATTTTGTCCGTGAAAGTTATGAAATATGAATTTCAGGGAAGTTAAATACTATGTTTTGTAACATTGAGTGGAGATTTTTATAATTTCAATAATAAAAGGGTGTAATCTGTAATTATGCTAACTTTCAGGAAACGTTTTGGTAATTAATTGTATATATATCTTTTAGTAAGATCAATTCTTCAAATCTGAATATTAAACAGAGCCATAGACTGCAAATTTAATTTGAGGAGAACTTAAATTCCAAGGGAAACGCTAACACTAAAGGGGTAACATTTAAATGAAAACGCCAATAAACTAGAAATAAAGATGTTATATCACCTGAAGTAAAACGTGGAAATTCTATGTCTTTGGGTCAGTTTGTTTCGGCGGTAATGTGATAAAGGAGCTGTAGAATGGATGGGTTGTGGAAATAACTGTTGGAAAGAGTTGTTCAAAATGACAAAACAGTTTGGTAAAACGCTAATGGCGTTTCTGTTCAGAATGGAGAAACAGTTTGGTAAAGGGGTCAAAATCACCTTTAAATGCACGAAATGGGGGGGGCGCCAGGTCGTCTCGCCGGCGTCGTCTATGGCGGTGGAGAGGAGAAAAGGCGGAGTTCATGGAAAACTTCTTGCTGGAGGGGAAAACTTCCCGCAGAGGTTCTCGCGTGGAAAACTTCTCGCCGGAGTTCATGGCGGTCGGAAGGAGAGGTTGAGGCGGGGGAGGCCAACGCCGGTGATATACGTTGGGAACGCCCTGAAAAGGAACTCCGAGCGAAAACGATGGCAACGCTACTTTACTGCGCCGATGCCGCCGCAATCAAACAGGATGACAAAACAAATATCTACGGAGGTTAAAGCTGGACCCTGTTTGGGACAGCTCTGCAGATGGAAAAACTATATTCCAACTGTCAGAGCAGTTTTTTAACTGTTTGGGAGAGCTTTTCATGTCCAATTTTTTGAAAATCAATTTTGATAGAGCTGCTTTTTGAGAAGCTATGAGGGGTCAGCTTTAGCGGTTCGTAAATAGATTTTTTTGTCATAGAGGTGATTTTTCGGCTCGTATGCTATTTTAATGCTAATACACGATTTCTTTTGTCTAGACACCATTTTTATGCACAAAAGCGATTTTTTTGCACATACGCGATTTTTTTGTCCGACATAATTTTTTTGCCCATACGTGATTATTTTTGCCCGGGTGTGATTTTTTTCGCCATGGCGTGATTTTTTCGCGCAAACGCGATTTTTTCTCCCGAAAGCAATTTTTCGCTCGGACGCAATTTTTTCGCCTGGTCGTGATTTTTTCGCATCCCGAGCGTGACTTTTTCGCCCAGCCGTGACTTTTTCGCCCGGGTGCGACTTTTTCGCCCAAGCGCGACTTTTTCGCTCGGGCGCGACTTTTTCTCCAGAACAAGACTTTTTCGCCGGGCGCGAATTTTTCGCCCGGGCGCGACTTTTACGCCCGACCGCGACTTTTTCGCCCGGACTCGATTTTTTTGCTCGAAAGCGATTTTTTCTGCTCGTACACAATTTTTCGCACGTGCACGATTCTTTCGCCCTGGAGAATTTTTTCGCTCGGGCGCATTTTTCGGATGGGCGTGATTTTTTCGCCGGTGCGCATGTATTTTATCTGTCGGTCGATAATTTTTCACTCGGTCGCAATTTTTTTGGCAAGGGCACGATTTTTTCGTCCGGGCGAAAATATCGCGTCTATGCAAAAAACATTTCAGGGCGAGAAAATATAGGGCCGAGTGAAAAATTCACGCCCGAGCCAAAAAATTGCTTCCAGGACGAAGAATTGCGTCCGGAAGAAAATTTTTGTTGAACTTTTCTGAGAGCACTTTCTAAGAGCTCTCAAAGCTTTTTCTACCAAACAGTCTGCAGTTCTATCTATAGAGATTTTTTTAAGAGCTCTTTCTAAGAGCTCTACTCCATCAACTATTTTTCCATCCACCAGAGTTGTTCCAAACAGAACCTAAATGTTTCATCAAATGAGGAGCTTTTTCATAATATATAGTGTAGATGTAATGAGTTTGTCTAAATTGTGAGAAATTTTGTGTCTGCAGCTCCTGGTTTAGTTCTCCCAGCTCAGTTCTCACCCATCTTCTTCCCGATGGGGAATGCGGCCACCGGATTCTTCATCATATTTGCGCTCATTGCTTCTGTCGTTGGGGCTGCCGCCGCACTCGCCGGAGTCAACCATATCCGAGCTTGGAATTCCGATAGCTTGCCGGCTGCCGCGTCGTCTGCTATCATTGCATGGGCCCTTACACTTCTCTCCATGGGGTAATTCTTCTCAATTTTGACAACTTCATGCAAGGATATTGGATTAATTTAAAGGCGATTGTTAACCGCAACCCGTAATCGGCTAGTCGCACTCAAAATCTTCCAATTTTTCAGGCTTTTTCAAAATACGCCTTATACATGCAATTTCAGGAAAAGTGTTCAACACGAAAGTTGTAGATATCGACGAGATATACAACTTTTGTGTTGAACACGTTTCCTGAAATTACATGTACAAGGCGTATTTCGAAAAAGCGCAAAATCTGAACATATTTCCAAACTACGCCTTGTACATGCATTTTTAGGAAACGTAATCAACACGATATCTACAACTTTCGTGTTGAACACTTTTAATGATATTGCATGTACAAGGCGTATTTCGAAAAAACGCGAAAAAAATTGGAAGATTTTGAAGTGCGATTAGCAAAATAAGGGATTGCAGTTAACAATCACCAATTTAAATCGTCTTCAAGACTCCAAAACCATTCCACATAAATTTAAATTTCACAATATTCATGCACAAAAATACTCTTTTATAGAAAGCTCGAGGGCAGCAGTAGTGGAACTAAAATTTCTGGTCAACCCAGGCACCTACAACAAATTTTAACTCCATAAACACACTCCTATCGCTAAACAAGAGGCATGAACTTTAAACATGATAAATTAGCAAACTCTTGTTCCTAAACAACTATTGTTAACCTGGATTGAAATCAACAAAAATAAATTCAAAAAATAGATGAATTGGACTAACAAGAAGCAAAAAAAAATGTGTTCTTTGCTTGTAAGCCTAAAATTTACAATTTAGGTTTCATTTGGGGGGACTTATTTTCACCGGTCAAGCGGTTACGGCCGCATGAATCGGACCATAATTAAGATCTTTATCGTCCAATTCATGCGGCCGTAACCGCTTGACTGGTAAAAATAAGTCCTCTCAAACGAAGCCTTAGACATGTCATGCGGGAGGATTTGCATATTGAGAGAACACTTGAGCAATTAGTAGAAAGACAGTTGAAAATATGGACAGAACTCGAAAAATAAATACTGAATTAGTTCATTAGATTTGTGTATTCATCAGGGGGAAAAAATCTTTTCAAGACTTCAATGATTTTATACATAGGCGAATAGGCGAAGAATCTTGAAGGAAACGTAACTAAAAGAGAGTAGGCGAAGAAATATCAGGGCCTCGGTAGCGGACTAGGCAGAATTCACTATTTTTTACACCCCGGCGTGCATGTGCCCAGATGTGTCTGTTGTGAGAAACGGGATCTCACGGACCTGAGTGCATGCGAGAAAGCAAGCTAAGATATACCTGCAAAAGTCATTAGCGAAATGCGCAATAGCAAATATAATCACAATCAAACACACAGTGTATACGTGGAAAACCCCCAAATCAGGGTAAAAATCACGGGACGATCGGAGTACAACTCGCAAAGCCCTCACTAAATAATGTTCAGCAATACAATGACTTTCCCTCTCGATCACAGATGGATTTTACAACTAGCACAAAATAAAGACAAGAAAAAGATACAGGAATACTGGCAAAGACGACCAAGTCCGAGTCAGAGAGACTCACTGCAAACTGATTCTCTGAATCTTTTGCAGTCTTCCAATATCTTTCAATATTGTGCATAGTTGTCCGCCTGCGTCGACACACTAGCCGCAGATGCGACCCAATATACTCTTCTGAGTAAATACGGCGGTTGTACACCGCGTCCTTTGCGATGTGCACTCTGCACCACTGCACCACCACAACGGTGGTCCGACAACACCACTGACCCTTCAACGGTGATTGCTCTCCCGAGCCCAAATGATGGTCGCCAAACACCGCCAACGCCGCTGCGGCTCCGCCCAAAACAGCCTCCGCCTACACCGCTCCCCCGCACACGTGCACCGCTGCCACTACAACACAAGCTCGATGCCAAATACCGCCTCCCGAATCAGCCTCTGTACACAAAGTCATCGGCGTCTTCGTCCTCGCGACAAACGCCGCCGTTAAATCTCGACTTTATGTAGCCACAAGGCTCCGATCACAGTTGCTCTTCTGTCCTACCTAGCCGCCCCTCTAATTTGTCGAAGAGAGATCCCTACCCGGACTAGAGAGGAAGAGGATGCAGGCGGGGGACAAATTCTCCCTGACAGAGAATTCTCACGGTCTTGGGTTTTTCAAAAAAAAAAAATCTTCCTTTTAATATAGCAGGCGGGCTGTTGATTGGGATGGAAATCAGATTTAGGAAATAGTATTTTATTCATTCTTTTTATATATATATTATATATATAACTAATATATATAATTTATATAATTGTACAACACATATTCGTCGAGGGTGCATTCCTTCAGAGCCATGTCAGCAAGGGTCAAAATCAGTAAGTCAAGACAGAAGTCAGAGTTAATGCGCAATAAGGCAGAAGGCCTGCACGAGTATGGCGAGCTCCACTCGCATACTCGTCAGGTAGGCGACTAGGCTTGTTACTCGCTCAGTCGAGCGAGCTCCCCTTAAGAAGTCGCATAGTCACCCGGGTGAGGCTATAAATAAGACCCCCCCCCCCTTTGGATTGGCCTATAAATAGGACCTCAGTGGTACGAGGAGACGGACTTCGAAATCTCGCAAAAGATCTCGACCATCTTTTTCCTAGATTGCAAGCTGAGCATTTGGATCCTTTGCTCAGAGAGATAGATCGCGAGTTTGCGACTATCTGTCTTAGTCGTCGCGACTTTGTTATTAATTAGTCTACTTTGTACCCTGTTCGGCTATTTTTGCTTGTGGAGGGGTTGCTTCTTCTAAGCTTCCGGATACGAGGTGGGACCTCCCTGCCGCAGCGTCTGGGAGTCCTTTTAGTTATCTGATAGATTTTGTTTCTTAGCCTGTTAGCCGTCGAGCCTGACCGCTGAACCGGTAACCTTAGTCTGTCTTGATCCGAATTTTTGGAGTAAGAGATTTTCCCGGCTTCAACACTTTGGTGCAGTGAGCGTGGATCGCAACCGAGGAGGAAAAGTTTCGCTAGTAGGCAAGATGGTGAATGCAGGCGAGCATGAGGAAATTGTCGACAACTCGGCAACAGTTAGTAACTTTGCGCGAGGAAGCGACTTTGTAACGGTGGCGGCGTTCAAATAATTTGTGAGGAGGATCGAGAGAATCATCCTTGCAGGATTCCCTACTCACCCCGATGTCACGACGACCTCGCCTCGTCACGTGACACCATTGGATAGGAAGCGCCACCGAGGCGACCTGGGAAGGAGCGAGCCAGGGAAGGAGAAGAGCGACTGATGCAGTCGCGGTACCATCCAGCGAGCAACCATGGGATCAAGTTCCGAGATGTAGAACAGCAGGCGAGATACCGTGATACTTGTTATGATAGCGAGTATGACAAGGATACTCGCGAGGATGAAACTCGCCACCGCTATGGAGGGAGGAGCCACTTCTGTGACGAGATCCTCGCATCCCCAGTCCCCAAGGGCTTCAGGGAGTCCATCCTGAGCTATTACTCCGATAGAGATGGCCCGATCAGGCATCTCCATTGGTTCGAGTACGTGGTATCTATCCGCAGCATGACTGATGCCTTCAAATACAGATTCTTCTTCATTACATTCAAGGGTAATGCGATAGTGTTGGATCCCTAGTTGGATTGGGGCTAGGTTCACTAAACTAGGATGTTTGACCCAACATGTATAGCCAGGGTCATGTCTGTATCCTGAGTATAGGTCATGTCCTTAGAGTCAACACCATATGGACCAGCCATCAACAGACAGCAGAAGACTCAGGACTTGGAGAAATTTCAAAGACTCAAAAAACGAGTTCGACGTTCGTCGAACTCAGGTGGACGAAAGTCGTGCTCAGCTCGACGAACTCAGAGAAAATTTTCTGAGCTGAGCTCGACGAACTTGGTTCTCTGGTCGACAATCTCTGGACACTATACATCAACATTCCAAGTCCAGAATTCATTTCTCTGAACACCAGTCGACGAAGTCAAAATATCAGCTCGACGAATTTGGTTCTCGGGTCGACGATTTCTGGATGGTCTACATCGACATTCTAAAGTCCAGAAAACATCTAAAATATTCTCAGTCCAGAATCATACTTCAGTCGACGAATTCATGTTCTCAGCTCGACAAACTTATACCACAGTCTCAACAAGTTGTATCAAGTAGCTATTAGTAGTTCTCAGGTCGACGAACTTAATTCTCAGGTCGATGATTTCTGGACACTTTACTTCCACATTCTTAAGTCCAAGAAACATTTCACTGAACTCCAGTCGACGAAGTTAGAATCTCAGCTCGACGATCTTGATGCACAGAATTGGCAAGTCTCTGGAGAAAGCAGTTATCTGTTCTTAGTTCGACGATCTTGGATCTCAGCTCGACGAACAAAGATTATCTGGTCGACGAACATAACTTCTCAGCTCAACAAACTCTGGACCCCTAGGTCGACGAATTCTGTTCTCTGCTCGACGATTTATATGCAGTTCCAGACTTAGAAATTTTCCTCCCTCTGTCCTTATTTTATTGCAATAATTCCTGAGTTAGCAATGCTTAAATATTCTCTGAATATTACCGTTAGAAGCAAGCATTGATTATGCTCTTCATCAGGATTATTACTTGTTCGTGTTTCAATGGGACAGTTGGGGAAATCATTTAATGTCGACATTCTCCAGGCCATCAGTAATCAATGCTGAAGAATTCAAAATTCAGAAGGAAGATTACATGGAAAATATAAAAGGATTTTTCTTCTTCCTCCTGATAATAATCGATAGCACGCAGCATTTAGAACACAGAAAAAGAAATCATACAGTAACAGTGAAAAGGACAAGCCCCAGACCAGAAAAACAATAACAGCAAGCTGAAGAAGAAGAACATCAATCAAAAATCAAGAGTCTTCTTCTCTCTTCACTCCAGGATTCTTCAGAGGACAAGAAATACTCTATCAGTCAAGAAGTTCCTGGATACCTTCTGGTCAAGGCTGAAACATTGAAGACCTACTCACCCTGAAGCAAAGCTCCAACCTTCCTGAACAAATCAATATCTCGGGGGGATACTTTATTAACATCAAAGATTCACTTAAGTCTTCTCAGCTGTATTTGAGAAAGAGAAGACATCATCACTCTCTCACCCCCACTGTAAAAAGGGTTCTTTAACTCCCTTCAAAAGTTATTCCTGCTTGCAAGTCACCTGATCAAAAGACTTGGGATTGATTTTTGAGCACCTGATCAAAAGCTCATTGGTGGCAGTCACCTGATCAAAAACCTGAGTGGATTCCTACCAGGGTGGTAGAAGAGTGGATGTACCCAAGTTTAGGGGTAACCACTATAAAATTCATGTGTTGTCTGGTTGTCTTCTTTTTCTTTTATTCTTGATGTGGCTGTGCTAGCTAATTTGTTGTGTTTGTGATAGTTAATTTATATTTGTTGTGCATGTGGTAGATTATCTTTAGGACCAATTTTTATTTACAGCAAAACGCATTAAAAGTTTCAAGATACTCTATTCACCACCCCCCCCCTCTAGAGTATATCAGATCTAACCCTAACTTTCAATTGGTATCTGAGCAGGTTTCCTTTGTTGTACAAGCTAACCCTTGAACCAAAAGATCCTTTGTTAGATCTGACTTTTTATTTCTATTAGGATTATATTCACAGCATGGCACAGAACAAAGACTATGCAAGCACCAGACCTCTAGTGTGCAACCTAAATAGGTTTGCCATCTAGAAGGCAAGAATAAAATTGTATATGAATTCTATTGATGAGGACATCTACAACTCTATTTTGACAGGTCCTCCTCAAGCAACCACATCTACATCTACAGCAGCTTCAAGCACTAATGCAGTTCCACCACATGAGTGGACTGAAGCTCAAAAGAAAGTCAAGGTTGCTGATGCCATGGCCATGAACATTCTGGCCCAAATAATGTCAGATGACATTTTCCAAAGAGTGCTTGAATGCACATCAGCCAAGGCCATTTGGGACTCTCTCAACCAAATGGTGGCTGGCTCTGCTGATGAAAGGAAGGATAAAAGATCAAATCTCATATCCCAGTATGAGAATTTCAAGAAGGATGAAGCAGAATATGTTGCAAACATGTACAACAGGCTGAGCTCAATAATCAATGAGCTGAAGACCTTGGACAAGGATATTACCCTCACTGAGGTGAATGATAAAATCCTCATGTGCTTCCCAAGCTCATGAGATTCAAGGATCTGGCCAATTAAGGAGGCCAGGAGCTTAAATGAGATTTCCATTGAATCTCTATTGGGAAAGCTCATGTCCTATGAGCAGCTAATCAAGTCCAAAGATGCAGCTAAACAAAGAACTCCTCCACCAGCAAAGAAAGAGCGCAATCTGGCATTCAAGGCTGTTGAAGAAACTGAAGTCTCAACAGTGAATGGAGAGCTCATGAGTCTTCTTGTCAAAAGATTTTACAAAATGACAAGGAAAGACTTCAGGAGAAAATCATCCAGGCAGGATGATAAACCAAGGTATGACAAAACTCTCACTAAATAAGTAGTTTGCTTTGGCTACAGAAAACCTGGACATTTCATCTCAGAGTGTCCAGAGAATCAAAAGAAAGAAAGGAGAAGAGAGAAGGACTCAAGAAGACAGCAAAGCTCAAGGCCTTCTTCCAGCAAATACAAAAAGAAGGAGAAGGGCATTGTAGTTGAAAGTTGGAGTGACACTGAAGATGAATCCACATCTTCAAGTTCCAGTGAAGAGCAAGAAGAGGCAAGGGCCAAAGAAGTCTGCCTCATGGCCATTGATGCCTCCAGAGGTTAATCAGATGAAGAGGATGCATCTGACAATGAAAGAGCTTCAGAATCAGAAGCTAATCAGGTATTTTTATCTTTTGACTATAATTCTGATAGTTTCAAAAGTGAATTTAGGACAATGTGCATTGATTTAATAAACTCTGAAAAGGAAATCAAAATACTTAGGGAAAGACTAGCTAATCACGAAAGTCTGACTTCTGAAAACACTAAGCTAAAAGATGAACTCACTCTAGCTAATGAACAAATTAAGTCTTTAAAAACAGAGCTATATGAGGCTAAACAACTTGAGGAATCTCTCAATGGGAGAAGCCTTAAGCTGATGGACATCACAAGCACAGTCAATGTCAGACTGAATGGCAAACTAGGCTTGGGTGCATCATCAAGTTCACCCTCCATACTCAAGAAGAATATATTAACCACGCCAATAAAGTTTGTGTCTGAGAAGGGTAAAGAAAAGGTAGATAATAACAATCTCAATCAACCTAAAATCACACACAAAAACAAGAAAAATCAAAATCAGAAAACCTTAGATAAAAACAAAGTTCAGCAGATTTCGTCAAACTCAGATCGACGAAATGTGACCAGTTCGTCGAACTCAAGTCGACAAACTCTGAACGCAAATCAATATAATAATTATTTGTCTTACTGTGATCGACGAACTGTGTATGGTTTGTCGAGCAGAGATCGACGAACTTGGGGCACAGAAAATGAATACATTCATTCTCTGAACAGAGATCGACGATCTCATCCCATTTCGTCAAACTCTGGTCGACGAACTCACAACATTTTGTCGAACTCAGAAAGACTTAATAAAACTCATAACTATAACAGCAATTCTAATAAATCTAGGAAACCTTTTAATCAACTAGCTGATTGGATAATTCCTCCTAGAAGGTATCATCCCTTAGGGTATAAATCACAACTTGAATTTTCAGTAATATCTAGTTTCTCCTATCAACAATATAAAGGACCCAAGGTAACTTGGGTCAAGAACAACTAACTGTTTTTATTGTAGGAAAAGGGCTGTCCAGCAGATAATCAAAAATGATATCTGGACAGTGGATGCTCCAAAAACATGACAAGCAGCAAGGACAATTTATTTAACTACAAGTTCAAGCTGGGACCAAAGGTTATCTTTGGTGATTCAAAGTGTGGCCACTCTGAAGGCTTTGGAGAAGAAAAGATTGGAGTAGTCACTTTCAAGAAGGTGACATATGTAAGTGGACTCAAGCATAACCTCATCTCTATAAGACAATTATATGATGAAGGTTATCAGGTACATTTTAACTCAACATCTTGTATTATTTCTAATAAAGAAAAACAAAATGTTTTAATTGGAAATAGACAAGGAAACATATACTTAGTTGATTTTCATTCTGGCAATTCAAATATTTGTCTGCTTAACATTGTTTGCAATCAAAATGAATTATGACATAAAAGGCTAGGACATGTAAATATGAAAAATATTGCTAGGCTATCTAAAGACAGCCTTGTCAGTGGTTTACCTTCTGGTCCCTACAAGAAGGAAGGCCTTTGTAGGGTTGTTAACTAGGCAAGCAAACTAAGTCTAGTTTTAAATCAGTTAATAAAAGTGATTCACCTAGGATTTTGTACTTGCTACACATGAACCTATTTGGACCTATTGTTGTACAAAGCCTAGGAGGGAAATCCTATACTTTAGTTATTGTAGATGACTTCTCAAGGTTCACTTGGGTGTTCTTTCTGAGATATAAGTCAGATACATTCAAAGTTCTTATAGATTTTCTCAGGACCATACAAATTGAGTACTCTACTCATGTTGTATTGATCAGAAGTGATCATGGTACAGAGTTTAAGTCTCTTCTTATGCATGAGTTCTATGTGAAGGAAGGTATCAAGCACTGCTTCTCAGCTCCTAGAACTCCCCAACAAAATGGGGTAGCTGAAAGGAAGAACAGAACCTTAATTGAAGCTGCAGGCACATTACTTGCAGATGCTTACATGCCACTATCCTTTTGGACAGAGGCTGTAAGCACAACAAACTATGTACTGAACAGAAGCCTAATACATAAACTTAAAAATAGAACTCCCTATGAATTGCTTAAATGGAAGAAACTTAAAATTACCTATTTTAAAGTTTTTGGCTGCATATGTTATATACATAACAATAACAAGAAATATATTAGAAAGTTTGAAGCTAAGGCTGAAGAGGGAATCTTTCTAGGATATTCCCAAGTAAGCAAAGCTTATAGGGTGTTTAACAAATCTTCTTTAAATATTAAAGAATCAATTCATATTACTTTTGATGAAACTAACATGTCTTATAAGGAGAAAGAGAATTCTACCAAAAGCATCTTGCAGGTACCTCACTTGTGTGAGAAAATGGGTGAATTAAACCTTCCACAAGAGGTTGCAGCACCTTCTCCTCCACAAGTTGATGAAGACAGTGAAGATGAACCTAGGTAGAGGTTGAACTTCATTCAACAGCAGACATAATTCCACAAGAGGAATTAATTCTAAATGTTTTTGCTGAACCAACTCCACCCACTGATCTTGTCACACTAAGGGATCACCCTAGATCCCAAGTGATTGGAGACATATCAGCAGGTGTACAGACAAGGCATCAACTCAACCAAGATGTGATGCATGCTTGTTTTCTCTCTCAAGTTGAGCCTTAATCCATAAAAGATGCTGTTAGAAAGTAGCGAAAAAGAGAGAACAAGCGGATAAACTTTTGAATAATTGAAATTTTATTATCCAAAAAAGATATCATTTACAAAGGTATGGCCTCCCTTATATAGAATGGAAGAGATAAGAAAGAGAGTATACAAACAATGTGGGACTAAACATTTACAATACTGAGCGGCTAGAATAAAGGTGACCGCACAGGCCGCGCGGTTAGACAGATGGGTTAACCGCTCGGCAACTCCAGCAGGATAGAACAGGCCGCAATGGTAGACCGATAGACCGCCCGGCCTCCAGGCTTCAGAGTGAGAATGCCAGACCGCTCGGTCAACAAACCGCTGGATCAGACCGCTAAGCCGCCCGGTCAACAAACCGCTGGATCAGACCGCTAAGTCGCCCGGTCTAATACTTCAACACTCCCCCTCAAGCTGGAGCATAGATATCAATCATGCCCAGCTTGTCACAAATCCGGAAGAAGGAAGTAGAAACCGGCTTGGTGAAGATATCTGTCAATTCCTTGTCAGAGGTGACAAAAGGAGTACAAATCTGTTTCTTCAAAATCTCTTCTCGAATGAAGTGACAGTTAACCTCTATATGCTTTATTCTCTCATGGAAGACCGGATTTCTGGATATGTGTATAGCGGCCTTGTTGTCACAGAACATGGGGAGAGGACAGTCATATACCTCGCCCAGGTCAAGCATGAGAGCCCGCAACCACTTTAACTCACACGTGGTTGACGCCATACTCCGGTATTCGGCTTCGGCACTGGATCTGGAGACAACAGACTGTTTCTTGCTCTTCCAACTCACGAGATTACCTCCAACAAAGGTACAAAAACCTGATGTGGATTTACGATCGCCTTTGTCATCCGCGTAACTGGAATCTGAGTAGGCCTCAACCCTCAGATGACCATTCTTCTGAAAGAGTAACCCTCTGCCCGGTGCTGCTTTGATATACTCTAAAATCTTCAGGGCGGACTGAAGGTGGCACTCCCTGGGAGCTTGCATAAACTGACTGACCTTGCCGACAGCATAGGCGATGTCGGGTCTAGTCACCGTGAGATAGATGAGTTTGCCTACCAAACGTCTGTACCTTGTGACATCAGATAGAAGAGGCGAGTCATCCGTCCACGTTTTGTCTTCTCCAACAGCCATAGGAAAACGAGCTGGTTTGGCACCTGTCAATCCTGCTTCTCGTAGAAGATCAAGGGCATACTTCCGTTGAGAGAGAACCAAGGAGTCAAGTTTCCGAGAGATTTCTATCCCCAAAAAGTATTTTGGGGAGCCCATATCCTTCGTGACCAAGTGCTGACGGAGGTGCTTCTTCGTCAAGTCCACCCCATCTCGGTCATCGCCAGTAAGGAGAATATCATCCACATATACGGCCAAAACCACCAGTCCCGAGGCCGTTTTGCGAATGAATAAGGAGTGATCGGCCGAACTCCTTTGAAAGCCGATGGTAGCCACAATACCACTGAATTTGTCAAACCATGCCCGAGGGCTCTGCTTTAGGCCATAAATGGCCTTCTTCAAATGACATACACGTGTCTCCCCCTGAGCAACATACCCAGGAGGTTGCTCCATATAGACGTCCTCCTGAAGATCGGCATAGAGAAAGGCATTCTTCACATCAAGCTGGGAAATGGCCCAAGCCCGGTTAACAGCCACAGAAAAGAGAACCCGGATGGTGCTGAGGCGAGCAACCGGAGAGAAGGTATCAAAGTAATCAACGCCGTAAGTCTGAGTGAAGCCCTTGGCCACCAGCCGTGCTTTGTAGCGATCCACAGTGCCGTCGGGGCGAAACTTCACAACGAAGACCCAGCGACAGCCAACCACATCAGTGCCTACGGGAGGAGGAACCAGGGTCCAGGTACCCCGTTCAATAAGAGTAGCCATCTCCTCATCCATGGCAGACTTCCAATGAGGGAGAGCAAGAGCCTCCTGGTAGGTACGGGGACTAGAAGTAGCAGAGATAGCCAAGGCAAAACACCTGCGAGAAGGAGAAAGCTGATCATAGGAAACAACAGCCGTGAGCGGGTGTTGAGTACATGCCCGCACCCCTTTGCGAAGGGCAATGGGAACATCCAGGTCAACGGGAGCGTCGGCGACGGGAGCGTCAGCGACCGGAGCGTCCGTGGCGGAGAAGGCTGGCCCGGGACTAGAGAGAGACGGCAGCGGAGAGGAGGGTGGAGGGGTGGGTGGGGAGACGGACTGGGAAGGAGTGGGTGGAGGAGGAGACGAAAGTGGGAAAACGTGGAGAGGTGTGGAAGGAACAGAGATATCAGAAGGAAGAGAAGAGGGAGGAGAGAAATAGGAAGCATTTTCGAAAAAAGTCACATCCGCGGAGACAAACTGCTTGCGGAGAAGGGGGTCAAAGCAGCAATAGCCTTTTGAGTGGTAGAGTACCCCAAAAGACACACTTGGTGGAACGGGGGGAAAGCTTGTCGCGGGTAGCGGAGGGAGCGTGAACAAAGGCCGTACAGCCAATGACACGGAGAGGAAGAGGAAAAGGTTCCTGGTGGGGGTAGAGAAGGGAGAAGGGAGTCTGGCCGTGGAGAACCGCGGAGGGAAGGCGATTGATGAGATAGCAGGCGAGCAGCACAACGTAGCCCCAGTAGGAGCGAGGGACGTGCATCTGCATCATGAGAGTACGCGCAACATCAAGCAGGTGACGGTTTTTACGCTCCGCCACCCCATTCTGCTGGGAGGTATAAACACAAGTCGTTTGATGAAGGAGGCCATGTTGTTGAACGAATGCGGAGAACTCATGAGTTAGATATTCTTTGGCATTATCAGAACGTAAGACTTTAATAGAAATAGCAAATTGAGTCTTAATCATAAAGTAAAATGATTGCCAAACAGAAAATAGTTCAGAGCGATCTTTTAACAGATACACCCAGGTACATCGAGAAAAATCATCGATAAAAGTGACAAAATAGGAACTGCCCCGACCAACTGTGAGGGTAGGAGCAGGACCCCATACATCAGAATGAATAAGATCAAATATGCGAGAGGAGCCACGGCCTTGCTTTGATGGGAAGGAGGAGCGATGATGTTTGTCAAGCTGACACGCATCACAGTTGAGCGGAGAACTGGTAGGAGTTAAGTGGGGCAGAAGCTGGCGAATAAGCCGAGGAGGAGGATGTCCAAGACGAAGATGCCACTGAAGGAGATCGGTGGAGGAGGAGTAGGCAGATAGAGCGGAAACATCGTCGAGGAAGTAGAGGCCGCCGCTCTCAGTCCCAGTAGCAATCGTCTGCTAGGTCCTCGGGTCCTGAAAAGAACAAGTAGTGGGAGTGAATAAGACGGAGCACTGAAGTTGCCGGCATAAAGTAGTAACTGATAACAAATTGCACGAGAACTTTGGGACATAGAGGGTATCCTCCAAGCAAAGCGATGGGGTGAGTTGAACCATGCCCGTCCCATGAACCGGGGACGGGGAACCATCCGCCACACGATTCGGGGGTAAGCGGTCATGGGTCTCAAGACGGTAGAAGCAATAAGGGTTGCCCGTCATATGATTTGTGGCACCGGAGTCAATCAGCCATTTACCTTGGGTAACGACGTGGGCACTACCTGACGTCGTGGCCACAGAGGCAGACGGCCGAGAAGAGGCGGAGGCCGAAGAAGGAGCATCACCGGAAGGGCGAAGATGAGGATGTTTCTGCCAGCAGCGGTCAACAGTATGGCCAGTACGACCACAGTGAGAGCAGAGGAACCGGGATGAACCTCGTCCGCCAGAGGAGCCGCGGCTACTAGGGCCCCCCCTCTGAGCTTGGTGAGCAAAGGAGTCCTGGGAAGGGGGGAGGCCAACAGAGGCCGCTGGAGTAGCGAAGTAACAGTGGCAATGCGAGCCGCAGTGGCATCCAAAGTAGGAGATTCCGCCTCACCCAAGATCTGTTGGCGGATCATATCATAAGAGTCGGGAAGACGAAGAAGATAACAAACAACCAGGAGTTCCTGGAAGTGTTTGTGCTGGTCGGCCAAGTCCGCGGAGAAGGGGCGATTCTGGAGGATTTCAGCACCAAGAGCCTGAACCTGCTGATAAGCCGCAGCCGGTGACATGGAAGGGCGGGCGAAGAGGTCCGCATAGAGAGTATAAATGCGGGACGTCTGGCCCCCCTTAGAATAGAGAGCAGCGAGGTGAAGCCAGGCGGCCTTGACCGTCTCATCATGGCGAATGACGGGAAGGCACTCATCAGAAAGGTTGTTGGCCAGCCAGGTGCGGACAAGAGCATCACTCGCATCCCAGTCATCAAACTCAGGAGAGGTGCGAGGAGGAGGGTCATCGGTGAGGTGATGACGCTTGCGTTGAGAATGAAGGAGAAAGGTGAAAGAAACGCTCCAATCGGGATAGTTGGAGCCAACAAGCTTGGAAAGGGTGCCAACGTTGCCCGAAGGAGGAGGAGGAGAAGGAGCTGCAGGAGTAGTGGTGAGACCGGAGGTAGTCATAGAACCCGGCAAGCAGAAGAAGCCGCGCGAACAGAAGCGGTTAGAAAACAGAAGAAGCCGCGCGAACAGTAGCAGCTAGAAAGAGGTCAAAGGCACAGCGGGGAAGAGGTCGCACGGACTGAAAAGGCCGAGCGAACAAAAGAGAGGAGAAGAGCAGGTGACCGCGACCAAGATGCAGGTGAGATAGGTACAACCCGCACGGTCAGGCAGATCACAGCAGCAAACCGCGAGTATAGAGACAAGCGGAAATGGGGAAAGCAGAAGCGGACAGGGAGAAGAAGTCCGCAGCGGGTAGAGACAAGGCACGCGGACAGAGACAGGCCGCAACGACTAGGAAGTCGGAGAGGCAAGAAAGAACAAGGAGCGCGGCGACAAGGAAACAGGTCGCTGCGACGAGTAGCAGTAGGAGAAGACAAGTCGCGAGACAGGTCGCAGAAAGCGGAAAACAAGCCGCGAACAACAGAGAGCGCACAGAATCAGGAGGAAATGACCGTGTGCTCTGATACCATGTTAGAAAGTAGCGAAAAAGAGAGAACAAGCGGATAAACTTTTGAATAATTGAAATTTTATTATCCAAAAAAGATATCATTTACAAAGGTATGGCCTCCCTTATATAGAATGGAGGAGATAAGAAAGAGAGTATACAAACAATGTGGGACTAAACATTTACAATACTGAGCGGCTAGAATAAAGGTGACCGCACAGGCCGCGCGGTTAGACAGATGGGTTAACCGCTCGGCAACTCCAGCAGGATAGAACAGGCCGCAATGGTAGACCGATAGACCGCCCGGCCTCCAGGCTTCAGAGTGAGAACGCTAGACCGCTCGGTCAACAAACCGCTGGATCAGACCGCTAAGCCGCCCGGTCAACAAACCGCTGGATCATACCGCTAAGCCGCCAGGTCTAATACTTCAACAGATGCTAAGCAAGATCCCCACTGGATCATTGCAATGCAAGAGGAACTCAACCAATTTGAGAGATGTAGAGTTTGGGATTTAGTTCCAAGACCCAAAAACTACCCAGTCATTGGAACTAAATGGGTATACAGAAACAAAGTAGATGCCCATGGTGTAATTGTAAGGAACAAGGCTAGGTGAAAGTCCACCTAGTGTCAACTACCTTCACCTATGGGGGGGTAATAGGTGACGTGCAGCGTTTTTGCGGAATTTGAAATTGTACCTGCACAATAAAACAAAGCAGCACAGCAAGGAAAAGACACAAGCAATTTATAGTGGTTCCCCGATTGGGTACATCCACTTTCCCCCTTCGACCTATCTCCCAACAAGGACGACTCGGTCACTTCACCAACAGGATTGAAATCCAATCCTTGCACTATCGGAAGGAACCTGTTGGGTATTGTATCCACAACGTACCTGATTTGAAGAAGCCCCTGTACAAGCTTAGGTGAATAGGCAATGTTTTTGACAATTTATTTCAAGTTGTACTTGCAGTTATACCACGCTAAGTGCACACCAATGTCAGGGTGCAGTAGGTCAATATACACGGGTATGCACGACGTAATCCCTCGTTGAGCAGATCAGTGTGTTGGCCTACGTGTACTCTCTCTATTGGAGTGCACTTACTTTCAAGTACAGGGCTGTGATCTTGCAAGAGCAGACAAGGAGCAAGGATGGGTCAAGAAGCACATCATGGGTGGAAAGACGAAAATTCGTCTAACTGTAAATCGGCGAGAATAGCCGAGAATCAGTGGCTTATTCCCGCCGACTCGATCCAACTACACTTCGAAGCAAGCAACTCTGATTCTAAGTAAGAATCGACGAGAATCACCAAGTGATTCTCGCCGATTCGGCGAGAATCACTAGTGATTCTCGCCGAATCGTCGAGAATCACTGGCTGATTCTCGCCGTCTCGACCCGGCTAAATCAGTGCGTGCAACCAAGTCAAATTCGACGAGAATCATCTTTGATTCTCGCCGAATCGTCGAGAATCACCTTTGATTCTCGACGACTCGACGAGATTCACTTTCGATTCTCGCCGATTTTGATTTGGCAATTTTTCTGGAAATTCCTGAACCGGATTCTGCCGCTGTCAATGTTCTGGACCGGGATTTAGGGATTCTTCTTGTGGGTCCCCACACGGTCATTTTGAAAGCGTCTACAGTATATATATACGGGTATTTTGAACGGAATCAGACACACAGAAAGAAGCCGAGCGAAAACCTTGACCTAAAATCGCGATCTCCACTCCGCCGCCGCCGTCGCGCTCGAGCTAGTTGGTCGCCGCCTTTGATCGAGATTTCTTCGTGATCTTCCGGTGACAGAAGCTTAACCAAGCTTAGAGTCTCACGTGTCTATCCAGAGATCCCTTGTCTCTCGATTTGTTGATCGGGAAAAAACTTCCCCGTCCGAATCGATCGAGACGACCGATCCTCGTGTGACCGTTGGTAGACCTAGCTTGCTTCGCTACGAAGTTTGGATCTCCAAAGAACAACAGCCACACATCGTTGTTGCCGCCGATCCCGTGAACCGAGCCGCCATCCATCTCACCGCCGCCGGTTCCGGGGAGATTCTCTCCAAGAGAGACCAAGGTTGTGGACTCTTTGTAGACTTCAAGATCACGTCGTCAACGAAGAGGGACACCGTAGTCTCCACACGTAGTTTGTATTTCTTGTACATTCTATTTTACTTTTGTTGTAGAGGAACGGTTGTTCTGAGTTGTAAGGGTTAGGTGCAACTCGTGTTGTGGGAGTGTTGACTCCTACGTGTGGAAGGGTTCCTTCCGATAGTGCAAGGATTGGATTTCAATCCTGTTGGTGAAGAGACCGAGTCGTCCCTTGTTGGGAGATAGGTTGAAGCGGGAAAGTGGATGTACCCAAATAGGGGAACCACTATAAATAGCTTGTGTTTTCTGTGTGCTGTGCTGTTTGTTTTTATTGTGCAGGTACAATTTTAAATTCCGCAAATACGCTGCACGTCACCTATTCCCCCCCCCCCATAGGTGAAGATAGTTGACACTAGGTGAACTTTCAAGTGGTATCAGAGGGAGGTTCCTCATCAAAAAGGTTAACACCTTGAGTTGAATCCTGCCGCTAGTGTCAAGAAGGAGGCAAACATCTACTATGGACGGGCTCAAGTTCTCAGGCAAGATCCCAGTGTGCACCAGGCTCAACTTTCCTATCTGGAAGGAAAGGATCAGGTTCTACATGGAAGCAGTTGATCCTCGACTCTTCATGATCGTGGAGGAGGGACCTTATGTCCCCACTAAGGCCTCCACCATTGATCCTACCAAGAAAGTGCCGAAGACACTTTCTGAAATGGACAAGGACGAGATGGTGCTAGTGGGACTTGACAAGAAGGCACGGAACATTCTGGTCAGCGCAGTTGATGACTCAATGATGCAGAACTTCTGCAACTGCAGGACAGCACAGGAGATCTGGCATTGCCTGATCATCCTAATGGAGGGCACTGATGAAGTGAGGGATAATCGGAGATCCCTCCTGAACCAGAAATATAAGGCCTTCAGACAAGGGCCTAAGGAAGAGATCGGAGTCACCTACGAGAACTTCCTCAAGATTGTCAACACCCTCAAAGGATACGAAAGAGTGTTCACTAATGGTGAACTCAATGATAAATTCCTTAGGTCCCTTACTAAGGAATGGGACACAAAGATCTGCGCCATCTGAGAGTTTGGCAGTCTAGCTGAAACAGACCCGCAAATCCTGTTTGGGAAGCTGATGTCCTATGAGCTTCAGCTGAACACCAGAAAAGCAGAAGAAGAAGAAGAAGAAGAAGAGAAGGCTGCAGCCAAAGAAAAGACTGTAGCTCTAAAAGCCAGTCACTCCAGAAAAGGCAAGGGTGCGGTTTCATACCGTGCCAGGAAAAAGGATGAGGAGGAGGAATCCGAGCCATGCTCCTCCAGCTCAGAGTTGTCGGAGTAGGATTTCTCCCTCATCACCAGAGAGTTCAAGAAGTTTCTCAAGATGAGGAATCAAAGAAAGAGAGACGGCTCCTCCTCCAGGCATCAGAAGAAAAATTATTCTTCTGATAGGTATGCTTCTAAACCGAACAAACATCGCTCCTCTGACATTATTTGCTTTGGATGCAATAAGCCAGGACACGTCGTGGCCGACTGCTATCAAGGCAAGAGAGAAAAGGGAAAGAAGAGGAGCACAAATCTTCGAGAGATAAGAAGAAAGAGCGGAGCTACATCGCCAAAAGGCCAAAGACACTGAGCGAGTCTGATTCCTCAGACTCCAGTGATGATGAGGAAGCCTACTTCGGGCTGGTGGGTCGCTCCGACTCAGAAGGAGAATGTCCCCCATTTACTGGGAAGGTAAAAGCCAACACCCCTCTTTCCGACTCCGACTCTGATCCTGAGTCTCAGGATGATGAACTTGAGGATAGCCCTTCGGCCCGTGAAGCGGAGCTCCTCGAGAAGTATGAGCTTCTGCTCAACACTTTTGAGGAGTGCCGTAAGAGACTGAAGGCTGAGAAAAAGGAAGTGAAATTCCTTAAGGGTGAGTGTGTATCCCTAAGGGAAGAGGTCACTAGCCTTATTTCTCTCCGACAGGAGCACCTTGACCTGACTTCAAAGCATTCAGAGTCTCTTAAGCTCCTTGATCTTAAGCAGGAGGAAGTCGACAAGTTGGAAGAACAACTTGCGGCAGAAAGGAAGATCGTCAAGAGCTTCTCTATGCCAAAAATAGTTCTTCCAGTTGTTGATACCTTCTCTGCTCAGGCCAAAGGAGCTAGCTTGGGGCATGTAGGAGTATCTGGTTCCTCATCCAGGAGAAACAGGAACTAGAGGAAGAATAAGGCCGCCAAGAAGGCCTCTGCTGATGAAAAGGGTAAGGCTCCTCTTAGTCCTGTTGCGTTCAGAAAGCCTAGCTTTCCTTGCAACCAACATGACTTTGAATCAACCTTTGGTCATCATTTTCGGCCCTCGGTTGCAAAGCCAAAGAGCCGATATGATGGTTGGACCTTTCCCCGGAACTTCGGTGAGAGTGCCTTCAAGGCACCTTATGAGGAAATCCACATGGGAAATTATGGTCAATTCTCTAGCGGCCATAATGGAAAGCAGGCACCAAAAGCCAAGCCTGTTATACAGAAGGTGACGAAGTCATGTGACTGCTGTCACCATGAGGCCTCCACCTCCAGATCCAAGGCCCCAGCTGTACCCACCGTTCCCAGGGTAAGGCAGGAGCCTAGGAAGAGGTACAACAGATTCGACTGTTTGTGTTATGGCAAAGTCGGTCACTTTGTCGTGGATTGTTGGTTTAATCCAAGGTATTACGAGACTCCCTATGTTAGCAATGCGAGGCCGACCACTCGTAGGGTTAACCAACCGAGGGGGAGTGTGCTAACCAGGAATCTAGGACCCAAGTTCGATTGGGTTCCTAAGGCAAATTAATTTTGTTTTGCAGGAATGTCCAAAGGCCACCAAAACGCCGATCTGGTATTTGGACAGTGGATGCTCTCGGCATATGACTGGGACAAGAAGCCTGCTGCGTGATTACACTCCAGTCGAGAATGGACCCAAAGTCATCTTTGGAGGGTCAGATCGAGGAGTCACCAGAGGTTACGGTATGATTTCCAACGATATAATCTCTATCACCGACGTGGCTTATGTTAAAGGGTTAAACCATAACCTGATCAGTGTAAGTCAGTTATGTGACAAAGGTTATGACGTTAAGTTCTGCAAGGATAAATGTCTGATAATTTCACGTACCTCTTCTGAGACGGTATTATCAGGCATTAGGAGCAGAAATATCTTCTGCTTAGATTTTCTCAGTGTAGATTCATCTACCCTCGTATGTCTTGTGGCAACAGGCAGTGCATCTCTTTGTGATCAATGGCACAAGAGATTGGCACATATTAATTTCAAGACAATTAGTATGTTGTTTTCTAAGAACTTAGTAAGGGATGCTCCCAGTATCAAGTGCATCAAAGATAGCCCCTGTCCTGCATGCCAGATGGGCAAACAGACTCGGGCTACCTTTAAGAGCATTGCAGACAAAGACTCTTCCCGATGTCTTTACCTTTTACATATGGACTTGTTTGGTCCAATGCAAGTTCATAGCTTGGGAGGCAAGTCTTATACGCTAGTGATAGTTGATGATCATTCTCGGTTTACATGGGTGTTCTTTTTGAAACGAAAGTCAGATACGTTTGACATCTTCACTAGTTTTGTCAAGCAGGTTCAGAACGAATTTAACTGCTCATTGGTCAAAATCAGAAGTGACCATGGAACAGAATTCGAATCTGGTGCTATGACAGAATTTTGTTAAGAACAAGGTATCTTTCATGAGTTTTCCTCCCCGCGCACTCCTCAGCAAAATGGAGTTGCGGAGAGGAGAAATAGAACTCTCATTGAAGCCTGCACGATAATGTTGAAAGACGCTTCTCTCCCAGAATACTTCTGGGCAGAGGCTGTCAATACAGCTTGTCATGTACAAAACCGAGCATTGATCAACAACCATCATCGTAAGACGCCTTACGAGCTACTGAAAGGCAGGAAACCAACCATATCCTACTTGAGGATCTTTGGTTGCAGATGCTATGTACTGAATAATGGGAAGTACCCGCGTACTAAATTTGGTGAAAAATGCTTCGAAGGCATATTCATGGGCTATAGTTCCCACAGTCAGGCACATAGGGTCTTCAATAAGAAAACCCTAGTGGTAGAAGAATCAATAAATGTTGTATTTGATGAAGGAAGTTTGCTTAACAGCAATTCTTCCAGTGGTATTCTTGAAGATGCAGGTGCACGACTTGAACAGCTGAGTCTGGATGAGACCGCTAAAGATGACACTCCTAAGTACGTCAAAGTTTCCACCTCCACGTCATCTGAAAATGTTGAAGATCAAAATGGAACAAATCTCTTAGAAGAAGGATAAGCCCAAGAAGTAGTCGAAGCTCCAGACGCCAGACCTCTAGAGCTCCGATACGTGAGGGATCATCCTAGAGATCAGATCATCGGAGATCCTCGTGTCGGTGTCAGAACTCGAAGAGGTACTATTAACGAAGTATTGCATCTTAGCTTTCTGTCACAGATTGAGCCAAAGAAGTTCGACGAGGCGAACAAAGACGCGGCATGGATTTTGGCCATGCAAGATGAACTACATCAATTCGAACGTTGCAATGTGTGGACGCTGGTTCCCAGACCACACAAGCAGAATGTGATTGGCACCAAGTGGATCTTCAGAAACAAGCTGGATGAACATGGTGTCATCATAAAGAACAAGGCAAGGCTGGTGGCTCAAGGTTACAGACAGGAGGAGGGGATTGACTTCGACCAGACTTTCGCACCAGTAGCAAGGCTCGAGGCAATCAGATTGTTCTTGGCGTATGCTTCGCACAAAGGATTCACAGTCTATCAAATGGATGTGAAATCAGCATTCCTGAACAGAGACCTGAAAGAGGAAGTATACGTCGCTCAACCCCCAGGTTTTGTCAATCCTACTTATCACAATCATGTGTATTTTCTCAATAAAACTCTATATGGTTTAAAACAAGCTCCACGAGCTTGGTATGAGACTTTATCTAGTTTTCTTCTTGAGAACAAGTTCTCTAGCGATAAAATAGATAAAACATTGTTTCTCAGGGAAGTCAAAGGCAAGATCTTGCTGGTGCAAATCTATGTCGATGACATTATATTCGGCTCAACGGACAACAATCTTTGCAAAAAGTTTTCTAAACTTATGCAAGGAAAGTTTGAAATGAGCAGTATGGGAGAGCTCAAGTATTTCTTGGGACTTCAAGTGAAACAGTCTGAGGATGGAATCTTCATCTCTCAGACGAAGTTCACAAATAAACTCCTTAAGAAATTCAGTATGGAGAATGCAACCTCTATGAGGACTCCAATGGGATCCACTATGTCTCTGGATAAGGATGAGAAAGGTAAACCTTTCGATGAAACCAAATACAGAAGCATCATTGGATCCCTTCTCTACCTTACTGTCAGTAGACCGGATATCATGTTCTCCACATGTGTCTGTGCCAGATATCAGGTGAACACTAAGGAATCTCACTATGTCGCTGCGAAGCGAATTCTAAGATACCTTAAAGGTACTCCCAATCTTGGCTTGTGGTACCCGAGAAACAATGATGTCGAGCTAATAGGTTTTTCAGATGCTGATTTTGCAGGGAGTAGGGATGACAGGAAAAGCACCTTCGGGACGTGTCAATTCCTCGGCAGGAGGCTTATCTCATGGAACAGCAAGAAACAGAATTATGTTACAACCTCCACAGCAGAGTCTGAGTACATCTCGGCAGGCAGCTGTTGCGCACAACTCCTATGGATCGGAAACCAGTTAGCCGACTACGACCTTCAGTTCAAGGAAATACCAATGTACTGCGACTCCTCCAGTGCAATTGCAATTGCCAATAACCAGGTATCGCAGAGCAGAACGAAGCATATTGAAGTGCGATACCACTTCATTCGGGAGCACGTGGAGAACAAGGACATTTCTCTCTGTTATGTCCCCACGGACAAGCAGATTGCAGATATATTCACAAAGCCCTTAGACGAAGCCAAGTTCAGTCTCTTCAAAACTGAATTGGGAATGCTAAATTATGAGGAATGAAGACTACCGAAGCTCCAGGATCATGCATCTAGAGGGAGCCTCTGCAGGTACTCAAGCTGAGCACAGGCGCAAGAACTGAGGGGGAGCAAGATACTCAAGTATGAGCACAGGAGCAAGAATTGAGGGGGAGCAAGGGGTCAAATGCTACAGACCCCGATTTGCAGAAGCCGAAAAGGGGGAGATTACCCTCTCGGCTAAGGCTAAGGTGGCTCCAAGCTTGCTCTCAAGAAATTGGTATTGGTAATGAATAACTCACTCAACTCAATTTCAAGTTTATGATTTTCATTCCTATACGCTTTATTCACCTTAGCTTGTAGGGTTTAGGCTTTTTCAAATAGGGGGAGATTGTTGGGTATTGTATCCACAACGTACCTGATTTGAAGAAGCCCCTGTACAAGCTAAGGTGAATAGGCAATGTTTTTGACAATTTATTTCAAGTTGTACTTGCAGTTATACCACGCTAAGTGCACACCAATGTCAGGGTGCAGTAGGTCAATATGCACGGGTCTGCACGACGTAATCCCTCGTTGAGCAGATCAGTGTGTTGGCCTACGTGTACTCTCTGTATTGGAGTGCACTTACTTTCAAGTACAGGGCTGTGATCTTGCAAGAGCAGACAAGGAGCAAGGATGGGTCAAGGAGCACATCATGGGTGGAAAGACGAAAATTCGTCTAAGTGTAAATCGGCAAGAATCGCCAAGTGATTCTCGCCGATTCGGCGAGAATCACTAGTGATTCTCGCCGAATAGCCGAGAATCAGTGGCTTATTCCCGCCGACTCGATCCAACTACACTTCGAAGCAAGCAACTCTGATTCTAAGTAAGAATCGACGAGAATCACCAAGTGATTCTCGCCGATTCGGCGAGAATCACTACTGATTCTCGCCGAATCGTCGAGAATCACTGGCTGATTCTCGTCGTCTCGACCCGGCTAAATCAGTGCGTGCAACCAAGTCAAATTTGATGAGAATCATCTTTGATTCTCGCCGAATCGTCGAGAATCACCTTTGATTCTCGACGACTCGACGAGAGTCACTTTCGATTCTCGCCGATTTTGATTTGGCAATTTTTCTGGAAATTTCTGAACCGAATTCTGCCGCTGTCAATGTTCTGGACCGGGATTTAGGGATTCTTCTTGTGGGTCCCACAACGGTCATTTTGAAAGCGTCTACAGTATATATATACGGGTATTTTGAACGGAATCAGACACACAGAAAGAAGCCGAGCGAAAACCTTGACCTAAAATCGCGATCTCCACTCCGCCGCCGCCGTCGCGCTCGAGCTAGTTGGTCGCCGCCTTTGATCGAGATTTCTTCGTGATCTTCCGGCGACAGAAGCTTAGCCAAGCTTAGAGTCTCACGTGTCTATCCAGAGATCCCTTGTCTCTCGATTTGTTGATCGGGAAAAAACTTCCCCGTCCGAATCGATCGAGACGACTGATCCTCGTGTGACCGTTGGTAGACCTAGCTTGCTTCGCTACGAAGTTTGGATCTCCAAAGAACAGCAGCCACACATCGTTGTTGTCGCCGATCCCGTGAACCAAGTCTCCTTCCATCTTACAACCGCCGGTTCCGGGGAGATTCTCTCCAAGAGAGACCAAGGTTGTGGACTCTTTGTAGACTTCAAGATCACGTCGTCAACGAAGAGGGACACCGTAGTCTCCACACGTAGTTTGTATTTCTTGTACATTCTATTTTACTTTTGTTGTAGAGGAACGGTTGTTCCGAGTTGTAAGGGTTGGGTGCAACCCATGTTGTGGGAGTGTTGACTCCTACGTGTGGAAGGGTTCCTTCCGATAGTACAAGGATTGGATTTCAATCCTGTTGGTGAAGAGACCGAGTCGTCCCTTGTTGGGAGATAGGTCGAAGGGGGAAAGTGGATGTACCCAAATAGGGGAACCACTATAAATAGCTTGTGTTTTTTGTGTGCTGTGCTGTTTGTTTTTATTGTGCAGGTACAATTTTAAATTCCGCAAATACGCTGCACGTCACCTATTCCCCCCCCCCCCATAGGTGAAGATAGTTGACACTAGGTGAACTTTCAGAACCCTTCCACACGTAGGAGACAACACTCGCACAACACGGGTTGCACCCAACCATTACAACTCGGAACCAACGTTCCTTTACAACAAAAATGAACTAGAATGTACAAGAAATACAAACTACTTTCGGAGACTAAGGTGTCTCTCTTTGTTTGATGACGTGTTCTAGAAGTCACGAATAGTCCACAACCCTAGATCTCACTTGGAGAAAATCTCCCCGAAACCGGCGGTGGCAAGAAGGGCGGCGGCTTGGTTCTCGGGATCGGCGGCGACAACGGTGTGCGGCTGCTGTACTTTGGAGATTCAAACTTCGTAGCGAAGCTAGCTAGGTCGCATGCTTTGATGCAGCCGGATAGAGACGGCGAGAATCAGCCGGTGATTCTCGACGATTCGGCGAGAATCACTAGTGATTCTCGCCGAATCGGCGAGAATCACTTGGTGATTCTCGTCGATTCACACTTAGACAATTTTTCGTCTTTCCACCCATGAGCTGCTCTTTGACTCATCCTTGCTCCTTGTCTGCTCTTGCATGATCACAGTCCTGTACTTGAAAATAAGTACACTGCAATAGAGAGAGTACACATAGGCCAACACACTGATCTACTCAACGAGGGATTACGTCGTGCAGACCCGTGTATATTGACCTACTGCACCCTGACATTGGAATGCACTTAGCGTGGAATAACTGCAAGCACAAGTTAAAAGGTTTTATCAAATACATCGTGAATTCATCTTAGCTTGACAGGTGGCTTCGTCAAATCCAGGTAATTGTGGATACAATACCCAACAATCTCCCCCTATTTGACGGAGCCAAAATCCCACTAGCTAAGATGAATTCCACCATCCAGATAATATATACATCATATATAATTTAAAGATACGGCACAGGGAAATAGAGGCAAACAGGTCAAAGCTTGAGTCAATCATAAATTCATATACATATATATATATAGATAGATATTCCCAAGATCGTTCATATAACAATAATAAAAGATAAAAATGTTCATGAGACAATGACAAGCTATAATTTCTGTCTATTGCTCTTTGGCTAGGTCATCCTTATGTTTTTGAGCCAAAAACTTCTTTCTTTGCCTCTCAACGTACTCCTTGGGCTTTGGATAGTATCTGGGAGGAGGAGCTTTATCTGCCGCAGTGTTGGTCCTGAAGAAGATGTTCTGTTTAGCTTCATACGTCTTGTGCAGCTCCCACTCATGCTGGCTGTATACTTCGTTCCGATTGATTTCCCCTTTTTCTTGTAGCCAGAATGTGTCCAAGATGATACTCTTTGATACCGGACTCCAGTTTTCGTTTCTTACTTCCTCCTCCTTCAATCTGATTCTCTTTTCAGCTTGTGTTTCCTTAGATGTCCCTTCTTGAGATTTTCTCTTGTCCCTGGCTTTTGCTAGGGCTCCTTGGTCAAACATTGCCATCAGTTTTGCCCTGGAGGTGGCCCTAGCAGTCCTATGAGCATCAGCTTCACTTAACGGAACTTCTTCAACACTTGGTCCCGCATCAGCCGCAGTATTAATTTCAGGAGCAGGAGTACCCTCAGGATTTTCAGGGATGTTAGCGCCTAGCGCTTGTTTGAGCATCCACCAGCAACTGTCAAAACATATATGTTTGACTGCTCAAAATTTTTGATTATGATTTCTTGAAGCTCGGCCATCTTAGCTGTATATTCTTTCTCCCCCTTTTTGGCTTCGACTGCAATAGAGTTTGCATAAGAATGCAGTGACTCATCAATGTGCTTTGTAGTCTTGGAGAACTCAGTAACCAAGGCTTGTTGATTGCTGTTAAGGGTCACCATATTGCCATTAAACTTTTGAATATTATTTGCTATGACATGAGCATTCTGATTTACTACGGTGAGAGTATCGGTGTTCTTTTTTAATCCGTCCATAAGAAGAGTTACAGCTTGGCCGGCTGCTGTATACTTGTCGTCAAACTTCTTTTCCATCACATCCAGTTTGTGATTGATCTCCACCATGTTTTTGAGCATGAGATTTTCAGATTTCTTAATTCTTTTTAACATTTTATTTTGAGCTTTCTCAAAAGATGCTTTGAGCTCATCCACGATACCTTGAATAACATTTACGGTGTGATTGGCTAGATCAGCTCGTAGTGGATGATCCTGAGGCATGCCTTGGCCTTGCTCTTCAGCAGATGCACTTGTAGAGCTGGTCACTAGCACAGTCTCTAAGGGGGGAGTACTTAGCAGTCTCTGCTGAGAGGACTCCCCCTCCACTGTTGCACCAATGTTCTCAGGAATGATCTCAGGAGCGTGCTTGTCAGATGGAACTTCAGTGATGTCCTGAGGCTCTAATGCTTTCTGTCCCACATTTCCTTCTTCCTCATTTTCATCATCCATGAGATCATTCTCAGCTGCATCATCTTTCAAACTTCCCACATCATTTTCCTCTACATTGCCTTCGGCTCCTTGATCATGCACGTTCAAGGCCGCCTCATTCTCCATCACAGCTTCACTTTCTTCTTGTATATCCGACACTGCATCTCTGGCTATCTGAGATATGTCAGATACGATATTAGCATAAGCGGGTAGAGGCTCCCCCTCAATTCCTGCAGTCAGTGCATCAGGAATTTCACTGGGGATTACTAAGGAATCAGCCATAGTTCTGTCCTCAGCTGGAGATACTTCTTGTTGTTCTACCACGGCAGCCTGCCCAATGCGTCTCTCCCATCTGTCAAAGATGCTCGAGTCCATTTTCTTCAAGTAATGCAGTGGAACTCCTTTACTCATGTCATACCTATCTCTGTTTAACTGATTGAGATATAGACTGATGATTCGGCCAAAGCTAGGAGATCTGAGAGTGTCCTTTATCTTCTCAAAAAGCAATGCCCCCCAGTTGAATCTTTTTCTGCAGACGATTGCCACAAGGATCTTGAACATGTCCGCAGAGATGTGGTCATGAGAGCCCGGTTTGCATATGAGTACTTTCCCAATTATGTCTGACAGAAGTTTCCCATCCTCATTCATATCCTTTCGCTTTATCGATCTAGTTCCTCGAGCGAGTCCACAGAATAATAATGTCCTGGTTTTATCCTGTTCCTCCAGATAATCCTCATGCGCAGAGCTAGTGAGCTGCAAGTATTGGGTCAGCTTGCTTGAAGACATCTTGATCTTTGCCCCTGCTACCTTGCTCTTGATGAGAGAGTCTTCATTTTGGAGTTTGGCGGTTGCGAAGAACTCCATCACTTCCTTATCCAAGATTTTACAGGGGTGCTCCAGTATGAATGAGAGTCCAGCCTCTTCAAGCATAATAATGATGTTTCTGAATTCATCAGAAGCATGTGAGAATCCTATTCGAACCAACTCACAACCAGTGACCAGGCCGGCGGTTGTCCTTGGAGCCATTGCAAGACTGAAATCCCAAGACTACGCCTAATCAGGAATCAAGAGGGAAGCTACACTAACAATAAGTCACTGTAAGGGTGAGAAAGTGGTTACCTAAGAGCTTAGAAGGTGAGAATCAACGGAAACGGCTGGAAACCGGAAGAAGATCGCGACTTTGGTCGATCGAACCCGCCGAGACTTGGACGAGCGCCCTGGACATGAGAGGAGTGATCTACGGAGGGAAGAGTCGGCGAGTTGCCTGCTTGATATCAACGGAATAAAAAGCGGGATTCCTGCTGTTGTCGACGGAAGGGGAAGAATCGGCGAGTTTCCTTCGGTGAGCTTCCTGCGGAATATGAAGGGTCGGCGGGATACTGTGCGATATCGACGGGTTTAAAGAGAGTTTTAACGGGTTTCCGTGTGAAGAGCGAAAAGCCAAGGTTCGGCGGGAGTCTTCGGGTTAAGCGGGTTTTAGTGGATTTCCAGTTTGTCTAAGTCGAAAGCGAAGGGATTCTTTAATAGGAATCTACGGGTTAAGAGGCATGTCGGATTCTCGAAGTCTTCTGATATCAAGACAATTTAAGAAAAATCTTCTAAATATGTATATATATATATTTCTTAATGTCAGTCTCTTTGAGGTTTGAACGGGGTTTTTCCATACATTTCTTGATGTCAATTCTAAGTTGTAGTGATTTCCAATGACGCATCTTCGTTAGTTTTCAGTCAACTGATTTAAGCCTGTAGATGTTAGTTCTCGAATCTACCAGTGGAATTACAGGCAAATCTTTATTAATGTATCTAAGGTTTATGTTTACAGTGTTAACCTATCCTTAGGTGAACACACATATATGTGTATATATATAAATATATATATATATATGTAAATGTCGATACAATATGACTCAAGTATATGAGCTGATCAAAAAATACCTGGGATTATGAGATTCATAATTTACCCCCTCAGGTTGAGGCAAACCAGGTGTTCAATGTGAGTATCCCATTGTAAATAGTACTTCTGATATTCCATATATTTGTTCCAATTTAGTCTTGAAACATCTTCTGTCTAGTTCCCATCATAGTTACGGGAACCTAGACTACCCTGCAAAAGAGAGTTACCTTACCTTAGGAACCCAATACATATTGGGTCCTAGGTTCTTGTTAGCATAAACACTCGAATGCCTTCCCTCAGAGATCCCGTCAGGAAGACTACCTCTGCCCAGAAGATGTGGATAGGCCCTTGCCCTTGACACAGAGGGGTTGTGCCAACAGTCTATGGCAAAGTGTCCCACCTTGCCACAGCACCAACACGTGTGAATGTTGTATCTCTATTTCTGACCTGATCTAGTGACTGAGGTAGTCATGAGCCTAGGTCCAAACGGGATAGATCTGGATCCGCTCCCAAAATTGCCTCTTCCACCGTGACACGTGGAAGGGTGGAAGGAATGCATGTAGCGAGCGTCACGAGGCCTCGGAGGTGGTGCCTTCCTTTCAGTCAGCCCCCTTCCTGAGGCCCCATGAGAACTTACAGCATGACTTCTAACCTCCCTTTCCTGTGTTCTTGGGTGGAGAGAAGAGTTCCGAGAGCTGATACAAGCAGATTCATGCCGAGTAGGGGCAGTGGCCGAGAATACAAAGGGCTCAGAATGAGCCTTAGGTATTCTCTCATGGGTGGCCATGACGGCCCTTGCACTATGGGTGTCTCCACATGAGGACAGATCACCCTTGCAGTGACCACGATTATTCCTATGGTCATACCTGAAGGCATGATGAGTACCCTTCCTGCTTGGAGTGGGGGGTCGGAATACCGTTTCCCCATTTCTCCACGAATTGATAATTCGGGAGATCCACCCATTTTATTCCTTTCTCTTCATAGCATCAACCTTGGAAAAGTTAGATACTATCCTTTTCTCATTCTCTAGACTACTCTCTAGATCTGAGATTTTTGAGTCCTTGACCTTGTTGGATGCCAATTGGAGAAAAAACAAGATCTTCAGCCGAGCAATCTCCTGAGCTTGCTCTTCAACAAGTAGGTTGCTTTTCTGAAGGGCTCTCTTCAGGGAATCAGGATTTTCTGAAGGGAAATAGTTCCTGTCTTCAGGAACTTCAAGAGAGACGGGGCAAGATGAAGAAGTTACTTGTTCTTCAGTGTTTTTGTCACTAGCGCCAGTGACCGTTGTGTCATCCTCATCAGAACTGTTTTCCTCAATTTCTTCTTCAGTCTCTGACAAGGACACTGGAGATCTGATGGTGTCCGATTGATCCTTGCCTTCATCTTCAGAGGCGAGGACCCCCACATAGGCTTCATCCTCTAGTTGACAGCAGATCCCAGCTTTCTTTGATCCCCCCATCAGCTCTGAGATCATTACCCACATAGATTTGGCCGTCCCACATTTTTCCAATCTAGAGCGAGAAGGTCCAGACCAGACATCCATGATAATCTGACGAATCATCTTATCCATATTAAATAATGAGAGTTCCGTCTCCGACATCTCAGCAATACCCTTGGGCACTTGGATATTCTTTCCAGAGCCGGAGGTCTTCATAGGAATAAAAGGACCCTCTTCCAGGATAAAAGATGCTCGAGGATCGATAGCCTCCAAGTGATACGACACTCTCATCTTCCAGAAGGGATAATACTCCTTTGTGCATGTGGGAAGTCTTAGTGGAGAGATCTCCTGATCCAGCTCCATGCTTCTGACACTGGTGGCAGGATTCTACTCAAGGTGTGAACCTTTTTGATGAGTAACCTCGCTCTGATACCACTTGAAAGTCCACCTAGTGTCAACTACCTTCACCTATGGGGGGGGAATAGGTGGCGTGCAGCGTTTTTGCGGAATTTGAAATTGTACCTGCACAATAAAACAAAGCAGCACAGCAAGGAAAAGACACAATCAATTTATAGTGGTTCCACGATTTGGGTACATCCACTTTCCCCCTTCGACCTATCTCCCAACAAGGGACGACTCGGTCACTTCACCAACAGGATTGAAATCCAATCCTTGCACTATCGGAAGGAACCCTTCCACACGTAGGAGACAACACTCCCACAACATGGGTTGCACCCAACCCTTACAAATCGGAACCAACGTTCCTTTACAACAAAAATGAACTAGAATGTACAAGAAATACAAACTACTTTCGGAGACTAAGGTGTCCCTCTTCGTTTGATGACGTGTTCTAGAAGTCACGAAGAGTCCACAACCCTAGATCTCACTTGGAGAGAATCTCCCCGAAACCGGCGGCGGCAAGAAGGGCGGCGGCTTGGTTCTCGGGATCGGCGGCGACAACGGTGTGCGGCTGCTGTACTTTGGAGATTCAAACTTCGTAGCGAAGCTAGCTAGGTCTTCCAACGGTCACACTAGGATCGATCGTCTCGATCGATTCGGACGGGGAAGGTTTTCCCGATCAACAAATCAAGAGACAAAGGATCTCTGGTTAGACGCGTGAGACTCTAAGCTTGGCTAAGCTTCTATCGCCGGAAGATCTGGAAGAAACCACGATCTAGCAGCCGGCGATCGACTTGCACGAGCGGCGACGGCGGCGGCGGATTTATCGCGATCTAGGTCACGTCGGCGGCTCGGCTTTTTCAAATCTTCTTCGCTGCCCTACTGTTCAAAAATACGCGTGTATTTATACAGTAAAATACTCTTTTATGACCGTTATGGGTCCCACCAGAAGAAACCCTAATTCCGGTTCAAAACAGTGCCAGCGGCAGAATCCGGTCCAGCGGTTTCCAGAAAATTGCCCAAGTCAAAATCGACGAGAATCGAAGGTGATTCTTGTCGAATCGGCGAGAATCAAAGGTGATTCTCGTCGATTCGGCGAGAATCAAAGGTGATTCTCGTCGATGTTGACTTGTTTGCATGCTCTGATTTAGCCTGATAGAGACGGCGAGAATCAGCCAGTGATTCTCGACGATTCGGCGAGAATCACTAGTGATTCTCGCCGAATCGGCAAGAATCACTTGGTGATTCTCGTCGATTATGACTTAGCGCCAGAGTCGCATGCTTTGATGCAGCCGGATAGAGACGGCGAGAATCAGCCGGTGATTCTCGCCGAATCGGCGAGAATCACTAGTGATTCTCGCCGAATCGGCGAGAATCACTTGGTGATTCTCGTCGATTCACACTTAGACGATTTTTCGTCTTTCCACCCATGAGCTGCTCTTTGACCCATCCTTGCTCCTTGTCTGCTCTTGCATGATCGCAGTCCTGTACTTGAAAATAAGTACACTCCAATAGAGAGAGTGCACGTAGGCCAACACACTGATCTACTCAACGAGGAATTACGTCGTGCAGACCCGTGTATATTGACCTACTGCACCCTGACATTGGAGTGCACTTAGCGTGGAATAACTGCAAGCACAACTTAAAAGGTTTTATCAAATACATCGTGAATTCATCTTAGCTTGACAGGTGGCTTCGTCAAATCCAGGTAATTGTGGATACAATACCCAACACTAGGTTTGTTGCTCAAGGTTATAGGCAAGAAGAAGGTATAGACTATGACCAAATATTTGCACCAGTTGCAAGGTTAGAAGCAATCAGGATCTTCCTTGCTTATGCTGCATACAAAAAGTTCAAAGTTTATCAGATGGATGTAAAGAGTGCCTTCCTGAATGGAGTACTGAAAGAAGAGGTTTATGTTGAATAACCTCCAGGTTTTATCTCTCCAACTCATCCCTCATATGTTTTTAAATTGCATAAAGCTCTTTATAGTCTAAAGCAAGCTCCAAGAGCTTGGTATGAGACCCTAGCTAGGTTCCTGATAGAGCATAAATTCACTACAGACATAGTAGATAAAACATTATTCACTAGGCATCATAAGGATAACATATTGTTAGTACAAATATATGTAGATGACATTATATTTGGTTCTACTGATTCTAAACTATGCAAGAGGTTTTTTGACCTCATGCATTCTAAGTTTGAAATGAGTGGCATGGGTGAGCTCTCCTACTTCCTTGGTCTCCAAGTGAAGCAGCTACCTGATGTCATCTTCATCTCCTAGGTTAAATATACTAAAGAGCTTCTTAAGAAGTTTGGGATGGCTGATGCCTCAGTAAAGAAAACACATATAGCTACTAATGTTGTAATAGACACTGATGAACATGGTAAACCAGTTATTCAGAAATTATATAGGGGCATTGTTGGGTCCCTACTATATCTTACAGCAAGTAGACCTGACATAATGTTTGCCACATATCTTTGTGCTAGGTTCCAAGTGAACCCTAAAGAATCTCATCTAGTTTTTCTAAAAATAATTTTGAGATATATAAAGAGTTATCCTAGTTTAGGTCTCTCGTGTCCTACTGAGTCAGAATTTGATTTAACTAGATATTCATATGCTGACTTTGCTGGTTTCAGGGTAGACAGGAAAAGTACCTCAACAACTTGTTAGTTCCTTAGTATAAGATTAGTGTCTTGGTTCTGCAAGAAATAATCATTTGTGTCCACATCAACTGCTGAAGCAGAATACATTACAGCTGGCAATTGTTGTTCCTAGATGTTGTAGATTCAAAACCAACTCCTACACTATGGGTTCAACTTAAATAATTCAACTCTCTTATGTGATAACACAAGTGCTATATCCATAGCACAGAATCCAGTCCATCACAGTAGGACTAAGCATATAGACATTATGTATCATTTCATTAGAGAGTGTGTAGACAAAAATAAAATTAAACTTGTCTATATCTATACTGATTTACAAAGATCAGATATTTTCACTGAACCCTTGGATGAAAGAAATCACTTGTTCTTTATATATCAGTTGGGCATGATCAATGGAGAAGCCTTGATTTAACTTCTGTCTGCACTCGACGAATTTTTCAAAGCTCGTCGAACGGAGTTCGATGAACTGGGAAACGTTCTTGAGATATTCGTCGAACAGAGATCGACGAACTCTCTGTGAGTGAAGTTGTTTTCATCGAACGGAGATCGACGAATCTGCTTCAGAAAAACTTTTGTCGAACGGAGCTCAACGAAATGTTTTCAAATCTTCAGACTGAGCTCGACGAATTATTTAACAACCAATTATTTCGTCGATCTCAGATCGAAGAATTATTTATTTTTTCGTGGACCGGAGTTTGTCGATTCATATTCCGAAAAATCCTATATCTAGGTTTTTCTTCGACCTCCGTCCCGTGCTTTCAGTTCTCTTGCACTTGATCTTCGTTTTTCTCTTGCAGGTGCACTATGGCGATTCCAGCGGGAAGTCTTGCAGCGATGAAGTGTGATACTTGCTTCGATGTGGACTTTGAATCATTTCAACACTCAGACCAAATCTTCCTGGATATTCTAAAAGTTGTTGAAGAACAGCAGTTGAAAACGTTGATGACCACCAGGATCAAGCTCGCCAGTTCAGAAATCAGAGAGTGGGTCTATACTTCCTCCACCACAGAAGCGAATACCATGACCGGCACAATATCGACTAACGCTGTCTCTCTTACCCCCGCCGTTCTGACTAACATATTTGGATTAAACAATGGTACAGAGGAACTGGAAATTGATACTGAAGAATTTAATAATATTTTGAATAAAATGGGTTATTCTGGAGAAACCCCTAATAAACTGCTGAAGAAACATATGTCTACCGAGCACAAATTTCTAGCAGATGTTGTGGGCAAAGTATTGCTGGGCAAGCACACTGCCCATGATTATATAACTAGGCATGAATTCCTGGTAATGTGTGCAGTGGTGAATAAGAAAACAGTGAATTGGGCTCAAATCATGTTTGAACTAATTAAGAAGAAAAATACTAAAAAGGAGGTTTGTTTTGGAAGGATTCTAGGAAACTTCTTTAAAGAAAAGGTTGTTGAATCCTTGGTCACCCCGACCATATTCATCAATACCTCCAAGAGGCTCACCTGTGCTCTCTTTGGCAGGTGGGAGAGGAACATCACCAAGCCCTCCAAGGCTTCTTCCTCCTCCAGGCCTTCTGAAAGCACTAGAGATGTCACAGCCACTCCTCTAACCCCAAAAGAGGCTCCCTCCACCTCCAACATTCCTTCTTCTCCTCAACCACACCAACAACAACCACTTCATATTTCTACCCCAGTTTCATCTCCTGCATATTCTCCACCTCCATCCTCTCCTCAAATAAATCTCACCTCAATCCAATCAACTGAAATCTCATCTTCTCCCAATCAAGAATCCACACACCACTCTCCTTCCCAATCACCACAACCCTCCCCACCTTAATCTCCTCTTCCACCTCATTTAACCACCACAAATCCTGACACCTTTATCTCCTCCCACACATTCAATCTGGTGATTCCCCCATCATCCCCACATCAAGAATCCATCCCCACAACTGAAATTCCATCTTCTGCACCTGACCATACCCACCAAGATATGTCTAATGCATTTTCTGTTTGTTCAAATTGTGGTCACCACAATCCCTACTCCTCCACTGCTCCAAAATCTCTATATTTAAATTTCTCGGTTATTACTAAGGATATGCTTGCTTTTATCTCTCCTACTCTTCAAAATCTTCTCACTACTGCTCTAGCTCCTCTCACTGCTTCCCTCAAAAATCTCTCTGCCACAGTTGTTGTTTTATCCCCTGTCCCTTCTTCTTCTGGGGGACTGGCTCCAGGCCCTTCTGCAACCAGTCAGGGGGAGATGCTTCATGATGAAGAAGCTCCAGTGCATGTAGCAGCAGAAACAGCAGAAACAGTAGCAGAAAAAGCAGTAGCAGTAGAAGCAGAAGTAGCAGCAGAAAAGGCAGCAGCAAAAGCAGCAACAGCAGCAGCAGAACTTGATTCCTTCATGACTAATTCTTCAGAAGATGCAGATCCTTCTGACATTATAGATTTAATAGAATCAGATACTGATATGGATGAGCCTGTTATGGCTGAGCTATACATTGTTGGTGATTATATTATAAATCCCACAGTTGATCTGTTGAAATTGTTGACCATGTTTGATAAAGCTCATTTGAACTTTCTACCAGAATACAGCATTAAGCCAGCTTTGGTTATAGTCCCTTACACCTAACCAATAAGCCCCAAGGTTGCCAAGCAACTAAATGCTAGTTTTGCTATAACAGAGGTTCCAGCTATTCCATCTCCACCAAAAGCTGCCTCCCCCATTATCTCATCCCCTCCCAGAGACATTTCTGTTCCCACTTTTGTTATGGATGACTCCACAATGCCTGATCTTGATGCATTGATCATGGCTGATATAGAAGAAGAAAATAAAACAGTTGCTAAAAGCACTGTTGTGTAAAGCTCTCCTGCTCCATCTCCAGTTCTTTATCCAGCTCCTACTCATGTTGAAAAGCCTATTGATAAATCTGTACTAAAAGCCATTGATGCTTTATATGATACTCCTCAAGGATCTTCTGATGAGGATGATGATGAAGAGGACTCTGATGATGAGCCTAAAAAGAAAGTCTCTAAGAAGAGAAAAGCTCCTCCACCTCCTGCCCCAAAACTAAATCCAGCAAATGACACTCCCTATTATATACTGCAGAAAATCACACCATACACGGGCATGCCAGCATGGATGTGGCTATCCGAGAACCAGCAGAAAGAAAGAAAGAAAAGCAGGAAGTACTTACCTCCTCCTCAAAGATTCAGAAAGGATCCTCCTCCTCCTCCTCCACCTGCTGCTGGTGCTTTAGGTTCTTCAACTCAGAGGACTATCCAGTATTAAACATATCAGAGACATCAGGGTAGGTCCTCCTCTTCTTCAAGAAGCAGCCAGCAGAGGCAATATTCATCTGGTAAACAACATCAACAACAGCATCATCAACAACAACAGCAACAAATTACTGAACAAAAAGCTGAAAGCCCAAAGAGACATGCCTCCCCTCTTATACCTTTTGAAGATCCAGAAACAGCTACAACTGCTAGGATGGCCAGATTCTAAGAGTTGGTTGTCCTATCCATGATCAACAAGGCAAAAGTTGAAGGAAAGGATCCTTCTCAATATTCAACCATGTCTAAATACAGGATGGAGGAACTCAACAGGTTTGCTAAAGCTAATAAATTCTTTAATATTGATGATTATATGAAACTACATCCAGAAGCTGTAGTTCCAAAGGCTACCTCCCTTAATATCATTGGAGCTGCTGACATGACAATGACAAAGACACAAGCATCCAATCCAAACAGGGAGACCAAGTTCACTCAGCCTGGTGAAAAAGCTAAAAATGAGAAGCACAAGGAGCCCAAGAAGAGGAAATAAACTTTAAACTGTTTAAGTCACTTTGATTGTTTTAAAACTACTTATTTATTTCTTGATACAAAGCTTATTGTATGTATATATCTGCTGCATATTTAAATTTTTCCTGCCAGATATATATTTTATTGCTTTGTAGCTCTTTTATGTCTGTAATTAGTGACCTCACCCAAATAGGGAGAGATTGTTGGATTCCTAGTTGGATTTGGGCTAGGTTCACTAAATTAGGATGTTTTACCCAACATGTATAGCCAGGGTCATGTTTGTGTCCTAGAGTCTAGGTCATGTCCTTAGAGTCAACACCACATGGACCAGCCATCAACAGACAGCAGAAGACTCAGGACTTAGAGAAATTCCAAAGACTCAGAAAATGAGTTCGACGTTCGTCGAACTCAGGTCAATGAAAGTCATGCTCAGCTCGACGAACTCAGAGAAAATTCTTTGAGCTGAGCTCGACGAAATTGGTTCTCTGGTCGACGATCTCTGGATACTATACATCAACATTCCAAGTCCAGAATTCCTTTCTCTGAACCCCAGTCGATGAAGTCAAAATATCAGTTCGACGAATTTGGTTCTCAGGTCGACGATTTCTGGATGGTCTACATCAACATTCTAAAGTCCAGAAACATCTAAAATATTCTAAGTCCAGAATCATACTCCAGTCGACGAATTCATGTTCTTAGCTCGACGAACTTATACCACAGTCTCAACAAGTTGTATCAAGTAGTTGTTAGTAGTTCTCAGGTCGACGAACTTAATTTACAGGTCGATGATTTCTGGACACTTTACTTCTACATTCTTAAGTCCAAGAAACATTTCACTAAACTCCAGTTGACGAAGTTAGAATCTCAGCTCAACGATCTTGATGCATAGAATTGACAAGGATATGGAGAAAGCAGATATCTGTTCTTAGTTCGACAATCTTGGATCTTAGCTCGACGAATAAAGATTATCTGGTTGACGAACATAACTTCTCAGCTCGATGAACTCTGGACCCAGGTCAACGAATTCTATTCTCTGCTCGACGATTTCTGTGCAGTTCCAGACTTAGAAATTTTCCTCCCTCTGTCTTTATTTTATTGCAATAATTACTGAGTTAGCAATGCTTAAATATTCTCTGAATATTACCGTTAGAAGTAAGCATTGATTACGGTCTTCATCAGGATTATTACTTGTCGCGTTTCAATGGGACAGTTGGGGAAATCATTTAATGTCGGCATTCTCCAGGCCGTCAGTAATCAATGCTGAAGAATTCAAAATTCAGAAGGAAGATTACATGGAAAATATAAAAGGATTTTTCTTCTTTCTCCTGACAACAAGAGATAGCACGCAACATTCAAAACACAGAAAAAGAAATCATACAGTAACAATGAAAAGGACAAGCCCCAGACCAGAAAAACAACAACAACAAGCTGAAGAAGAAGAAGAACATCAATCAAAAATCAAGAGTCTTCTTCTCTCTTCATTCCAGGATTCTTCAGAGGACAACAAAAACTCTATCAGTCAAGAAGTTCTTGGATACCTTCTGGTCAAGGCTGAAACATTGAATACCTACTCACCCTGAAGCAAAGCTCCAACCTTCCTAAACAAATCAATATCTTAGGGGGAGACTTTGTTAACATCAAAGATCCACTTAAGTCTTCTCAGCTGTATTTGAGAAAGAGAAGACATCATCACTCTCTCACCCCCACTGTAAAAAGGGTTCTTTAACTCCCTTCAAAAGTTATTCCTGGTTGCAAGTCACGTGATCAAAAGACTTGGGATTGGTTTTTGAGCACCTGATCAAAATCTCATTGGTGGCAGTCACCTGATCAAAAACCTGAGTGGATTCCTACTAGGGTGGTAGAAGAGTGGATGTACCCAAGTTTAGGGGAACCACTATAAAATTCTTGTGTTGTCTGGTTGCCTTCTATTTCTTTTGTTCTTGTTGTGGCTGTACTAGCTAGGTTGCTATGTTTGTGATAGTTAATTTATATTTGTTGTGCCTGTGGTAGATTATCTTTAGGACCAATTTTTATTTACAGCAAAAAGCATTAAAAGTTTCAAGATACTCTATTCACCCCCCCCCCCCCTCTAGAGTATATCAGATCTAACCCTAACTTTCATATAGATTGTCTTCATCAGTTGTCTGTCGGCTCCATCCATTATTTCGAGGATCTGCGCCAAGTCCTGATGGCAAGGTTTGCAGCGTCCAAGAAGAGGAAGGAGGCAAATTCCCTCTTTAAGATCACGCAAGGGTAGCGCGAAAGTCTTGACCATTATATCGATCATTTCCAGGAGGAGGTCCTAGAAGTATAGGAGGTGGACATCTTCACCATGATGCTGGCTCTAAAGTTTAGCATCAAACAGGGTCTCTTCAGCTTGGAGATTGGGTCCAATCACCCAAGGTCTTTTAAAGATATGATCGAACGGATGAATACGTTTGTGTTGGAGGAGGAGAAGAATCCAGACTTCTTGGCAAAGATGGATGGAGAAGACCCGGGAAGCAAAGGCAAAGGAGGGCTTTAAGAAGCTAAGGCTGGAGTGGTGTCGGTGAGGCAGGTGGAGAGAAGAAGTGAAGAGATGAAGAGAAGAGAAGAGAAGAGCTCAGGAGGGTGGAAGAGTCGAGGAGGTAAGAGAGGCCTCGAAGGCTAGAGGAGAGGAGACCCGTGGCGGCTCTAAAGAGGAGGGAAGAAGCACGGCGATTACAGTATCCTGGGAATCCCCCCCCCCCCCCCCGTGGAGGCCACATAGTAGGCCTCAGTGCCAGTACTAGAACAGGAATAACAGACACTAGCACGGTGGAAGGCAAGGAAGAGTGCAAGGAGAGGCGATGGCTATTACTCGGCAAGGTAATAAACATCGCAAGAAGGCTCAGCAGGTAAGGCGCCTAGAGGTAGAGATTCCCCTTTACTGCGATTTGCATCAAGTAGATGGGTACGGGACCATGCCCTGCCCAGACTTTTGGGAGGCCAGGAGGAGGTTGGAAGCTGGAGCGGCGGAAAGGGATCAGCCTAGGCAGGAGGCAGCAGCAGGACCGATAGCATTCCAAGCTCCATGGAGGATGAGGAACAAGGATCGGGTCGACCTAGGAGGTCGCGGAGAAGTAGTCCACGTCCCAGGAGGTAGGAAAGTTGGAGTGATCAACTGAGGGGACAGATTTGGAGCTTCCTGCAGGGAAGTCTCCATCAGATTTACCGAAATAGCATCACCTCTACCTCTCAAGTTCCGTTATTGTTGGACGAGATAACTTTCTCCGAGGAGGAAATGTTGGGGAATGAAAATCCTTTTCATGACGTCATTGTCATCCAAGCCGCCATTGAGGACTTCACCGCCGATCGAATCCTGTCCAAAAACAGGAGTTCGGTGAATGTCATTTTCAAGAGAGCCTTCGTTAGGTTCTAGGTGGAGGCATCCAGGATCCAAGTTTCGAACAGACCCCTCTTTGGCTTCTATAGAGAGAAGAAAGAGCTGAAGGGAGGCGTGGATCTTCTGGTGACCCTTGGGGGTACTTCGATCCGATATCGGTTTTTCATTGTCGATTCCCCAAGTTGTTACAATACCATCTTTGGGCGACCTCTCATCAACTACTTCAAGTCAATTCCATCGTCATATCATCAGTGCCTGAAGTACGTTCAAAGAGATGTCCAAGTGCGGATTGGAGGCGATCTGAAGGCCGCCAGGGAGTGCTACCTGAACACCATCAGTACCATCAGCTGGATGGAGGATGTGGAGAGGCTGGAGGTGTTGAAGAAGGAGGAAGGGATGAGAGCTGTCGAGGAGTTGGAGGAGCTGTAGGTGATCTCCCGTAGAGGAAAGACGGGGCAGTTGAAGATCGGAGGATCCCTGACGCTGGAGGGGAAGTTGGAGATAGCCATATGCCTGTAGGAGAATGTGGAAATCTTCGCTTGAAGTGTCGCGGCGATGTCATGGATTGATGTTGATGTTGTCTGTCATTACCTAAACCTGGATCCCAAAGTTACCCCCATCCGTCAAAAGCAGAGGAAGAGCACCGTCATGCTGGCTGAGCCCATTCGGGAGGAGGTGGATAAGCTGCTGGAGGTAGATTTTATTTCGGAGATCCAGTATCCTGGTTGGGTCTCCAATGTTGTAATAGTTAAGAAACTCAAAGGGGGCTGGAGGCTTTGTATCGATTTTTCGAAGTTTAATAAAGCTTACCCAAAGGATTGCTACCCCTTAACTCAAATTGACACGCTGGTTGATTCATTCGTCATGGTTTCCTTTGATGAGTTTCTTTCATTCTTTTTCAAGGAATCACCAGATCCGGATGTATCCCCCTGACTGCCGCAACATCTCTTTTATTACGAGTGATAGCTGCTACAGCTATAAGATGATGCTCATTAGGCTTAAGAAAGCGGGAGTGACTTACCAAAGGATGATGGATCACGTCTTCAAAGGGCAAGAGGGGTGGAATTTAGAAGTGTATATGGATGACCTCCTCGTTAAGAGCAAGAGCATCGTAGAGCACATAAAGGATCTGTAGGAGACCTTCACAATCCTAAGAAAGTACAAGATGCGACTAAACCTGGCAAAGTGTATATTCGGAGCAGGAAGAGGTAAATTCTTAGGTCACATCCTCACTCTGAGGGGGGTGGAGCCCAATCCTGACAAGGTCAAGGCCATTTTGGAGATGTCATCCCCGAAGAATCCAAAAAAAGTCCAGAGGCTGACAGGAAGGCTGGCAGGCCTTAGTCGCTTCTTGTCAAAGTGGTAGAAGTGCTCTCCTTTTTTTCAAAACTCTCCGAAGCAACCAGCAGTTTGAGTGGACCGCGTAGTGTGAGGAGGCTTTTGTAAAGCTCAAGAAACAACTAACTCAACCTCCTCTACTCCAAGTCCCACAGTGAAGCGAAGACCTCCTCTTCTATCTAGGAGTGGAAGTGGAAGCAGTCAGCTCGGTGTTTCTCAGAGAGGAAGGAAAGAAGCAACTCCACATCTACTATGTGAGTAGAGTATTGAGGCAGGCAGAGGCGAGGCATCCCATCCTAGAGAAGTTAGTTTTTTCCTTGGTAGTTTCGGCTTAAAGGCTCCGCCCATATTTTTAGGCTCACTCCATCAAGTTCGTCTCTGGTCATTCGCTGTGAAGTATCTTGGATGGAGTGAAGCATTCAGGCAGGTTGGAAAAGTCGGCGATAGAGCTCAGCGAGTTCGACATCTCTTATTCACCAAGGGTGGCGATTAAGGCCCAGGCGTTAGCAGACTTTTTGGTCGACTTCTCGGCCAAGGTAGGAGGAGAGGAATGCACTTCTAGCCTGGTCTCTTGGAAGATGTTTGTGGACAGGGCTTCGGGCAAGAATTCTGTGGGATCCGGAGTCATGTTGGTGAGCTTGCAGGGAACTAGGATCAAGAAAGTAGTCGAAATTCTCTTCCATATCACGACCAATCAGGCAGAGTATGAAGCCATGGTGGCAAGCTTTCGTCCCACCAAGGAGTTGGGGATCCAGGATTTCAAAGCCTTCACTAACTCAATGGTTGTCATGTTGCAGATCAGGGAAGAATTTGAGGTGCTCAACCCCGTATTGCAGAAGTACTTGGCTAAGGTTAAGGGCTTGATTGGAGGTTTCCAATCCTTCTTCGTCAAACACGTTTCTTGAGGTAGAACTCAAAGGTAGATTAACTCACCAAGTATAGTCTCAGGGATGGTGGGATAGTGACGAAGTTGTTTCGACCATCCATCAAGGAAGGGGAGATGATGGAGATCGAGCAAAGGGCTTCTTGGAAGGACCCGTTCGTTATGTTCTTAACGACATATCAGCTTCCTGCCAGTGAAGGAGATCAAAGAAAGTTCTGGTACAAGGCTACTTACTATCTACTGCATGAAGGAGAACTCTATCGCAAGACCATTTCGGACCCTCTAGCCAGATGCCTGTTAGAAGCTGAAATCTCTTGATTGTTTGAGGAAATTCATTCAGGAGAGTGTGGCAGCCACTCGGGGACTCGTACTCTGGTGCAGCGGATTCTAAGGCACAGCTACTTCTGTCATCCATTCGGAAGGATGCAGAAGCCTTCACGAGGAAGTGTTGGAAGTATCAACTCTTCGCACTTTTTAGTTGCAGCCACCGCAAGAACTTTGTTCAATCACCACTCCCTGGCCCTTCTCCATTTGGGGAATGGATTTGATTGGCCCTTTCCACAAGCCAGCGGTTAGAGAAAGTTCGTTCTCATCATGATCGACTACTTCTCCAAGTGGATCGAGGCTAAAGCTCTTGCCAAGACCACATCTCAGATCGTGAAGAATTTCATCTGGGCAGAGATCGCCTGCAGGTTTGGGATTCCTCTTGCCATCATCACTGACAATGTCCTGCAATTTTTCAGCCTGGAGATGGAAGACTTCTGCAAAAAGCTAGGGACGGATCTTTGATTCACCTTTGTACATCATCCTTGTAGCAATGGACACGTGGAAGCTGCCAATAAGTTGATCATCAACCTATTGAAGAATAAGGTCACTAATCTGAAGGGAAACTGGGTGGAGCAGCTCCCCTCGATTTTTTGGGCTCTAAGGACAACTCCTAACTCGGCCATAGGGGAAACACCTTTCAAGTTATCACACGGTATGAGGCACTCATCCCAGTAGAATTCGAGGTTCGGAGCCCGAGGGTGGTCGCAGTAGGGGAAGGCAATGAAGAATGGTGCTTGGAGAATGAAGAACTTCGTGACTTGGCCTCTATCCATCAAAAGGAGATCAAGAGGCGAATGGCAAAGCACTTTGACAAAAATGCCCGCCTCAAGCATTTCCTTGCAAGAGACCTGGTCATGAAAAAGGTGAACGCAGCTGGAAGGGCAGCTGTCGTTGGCAAGTTGAATCCCAACTGGGATGGACCTTTCATCATCCAAGAGGTTTTATCTATTGGAGGCTATCACCTACAAAATCAAGAAGGTGAGCTACTGGGAAGTACTTGGAGCAGGGATGACCTGAAAAGGTTATATCCTTAGCGGTAACATATATTGCTTACATGTAATGTTGTTTCTATGCTATTTATACACTTCCTCGCCCCCGGAGGCACGAGTGGTTGCGAGTTTTCTTCTTTCTATTGATCATCTCAAGTTAGCTAGAAGCAATGAAGTCCATCTCCTCGATCGGTTTGGGAAAACCAGCATCCAACCTGATCCTCCTAAAAAGCCCAGGGCGAACGATGGGACTATGCTTTGAAATTTAAGCGTCCTTGTAAGACCGAGTCCCTACATTGACGGTCGAGATCATCTCCCCCTTGTATGTCATCCTAGCTGCCCTCGATTACATCTCCTCTCCGACTAGATGAACTATCAGGAACAGGTCTGGATGCTGACCTCCTGAACTCGATGAAGGATTGACCCCACAAAGCGATACCTTGTGTAAAGGCATCATTGGTCTTTGAGAAGACTAAAAGGCCCCCTCTTAGCGATTGTTGGTCATGTAATGCAGAACGTGTCTTTGTTGTTGCCAAGGTGGGATAACCCACCATGATTTTATAAGCAGTTGGGAAACTAAGCTTTAGAAGGTACAAGTTAATGGAATGATGGTGTACTCGAGTATGTCTTGTAGGACCCCCTGAGGGCCATTTCCCTTTGTATGTACACTGCCCTTCGTGGCCAGATGACAGAGCCGGTAGTAATCTCCACGATTGAGTTGGGAAATGAGTCTTCGGTATGATTCTCCTAAAAAGCCCAGGGCAGACAATGGGACAATGCTTCGGGGTTTAATCATCCTTGTAAGACCGAGCCCCTGCATTGACGGTCGAGTTCAGCTCTCCCTTGCATGTCGGCCTAGCTACCCCAGATCGCATCTCTCCTCCGACTGGAGGAACTATCAGGAACAGGTCTAGACGCTAATCTTCCGACATGATTGAGAGGATCATCATCTTTTTAGAGTTTCTTTCATCATCAAAAGAAATTGATGCATCTAACTCTTTGGCTATCTCTTAAGTAATAGTGTGAATGACCTCAGCATCGATAAAAGTCCTTGAGTTGTGGAGAGATCGTAGTCTGAGTCCCTGCACGAGCTCCTCTCCTGCATATCGGCTACCAACCCCCTCGGGTGAGATTGATTCCTTGTGTGTGTTATTGTCCTAGTCAGAGTCCCCTATACGAGCTTCCCTCCTACAGGCCGACGATGAGCTCAACCCGAGACGACTCCACCTCCAGTTGAGCTCGGCTCCTAAGAGCTGTCAACTCCACCTCTAGTTGAGTTCGTCTCCTGAGAGTTGTCGACCCATCTCCAATTGAGCTCGGCTCCCGTAAGATGTTGACTCCTCGTGTGTATTATTGTTGTAGTCTGAGTCCCTTGTACGAGCTTCCCTCCTACAGGCTGACTACGAGCTCAACCCGAGACGACTCCACCTCCAGTTGTGCTCAGCTCCTAAGGGCTGTCGACTCCACCTACAGTTGAGCTTTGTTCCTGAGAGCTATCGAGCCATCTCCAGTTGAACTTGGCTCCTATAAGATGTAGCTTCCACCTCCAGTTGATCTCGGCTCTTGTGAGTTATCGACTTCCCACCTACAGTTAAGCTTGACTGCTGTTCGATGTCGACTTACTCTCCACCTTCAGTTGAACTTTCTCCTGATCAGGTGTCGACCTATTCTCCACCTATAGTTGAGATTTCTCCTGTTAGGTGTCAACTATATCTTTCAACTCCATTGAGCTTAACGCCTATAAGGTATGCGACCATGCAGGTGCGAGTAACAACATGTGAGTAAGCGGAGCGACTATATTGGTGCAAGCATTGGTTGCGTAAATATGAGCGACATCAACATGCTAGTATGTGCATGGCGAGCACTCAACCTTTACGCACCTATGAGTCTATCAAGCGACATCAACAAGAGAATATGCGCGCAGCGAGCACTAAACCTCTCTGCGCCTATGAGCCTAGCGAGCATCATCAACAGACGAATATACGAATGCAAAAAACAATAATAAAGTGCAAAAAAACTATCTTGTATTATACAATGAGTATTACAAGGCTTTAAAAGTTTTCTATATACAAAACTCTATCTTTACACGTGTAGACGCAGGAGGTTGCCGACCGACTATGACTCGTCGTCACCGGTATTAGGCTTGTACTCCTCATCACTGATGACGACATCCTAATCATCCTCGGCATCATCCTCGCCATCCTTGTCATCATCACTGCCATTGATACTCCCTCTGCTACTGATATCGATATAGATGAAGCCGGAAGGGGAGGAGAGGATGCAGTCAGGTGATTTGGATTCATCGGTGAGCAAGCCCTGGATGAGGTCCACAATCGTCAAATGGTCGGCTTCTGTGTCGAGGAAGCCGTTGATCCTCAACTTCGCAAGAACGGCTTCCCTCATTGCTCACGCTATCCCGCGGCGGATAGCGGGCATCTTTTCCCCATATAAACAAATCCTCTTGCCCATCCCGTGTGGACTCGCCTCATGTTATTGCTCAACCAGGAGTGTCTGATGGACCGGGGCGATCTTCAGTGATGATCGGGCGAGTTTCTAACTCGGCAACCCGGATTTGAGAAGCCTCCAGCTTGGTTTTAATATTAGCGAGTTCCTGCACTAGCTCGGAGATCTTCGTCATTGTTTCGATCTCGGAGGCCTACGAGGATCAACCAGTAATCAGTTAGAAAAATGATCGAGTATAAGTCGACTAAGTCACGCAGAGAAAGCAAGAAAGCGAGCTACCTCATAGTACTTCCAGCGGATTGATTTCATCCCTAGATCGATCGTCATCTATGACATAATCTTCAGCACCTGCTGGGTCTCGAGCCAGCCTCCTCGTAGTGTGGTGACCCAGCTCAACAGCTCATAGGAGCGCACGAGATATTTGGTGGGCGAGCACCTCCGAGCTGAGATCCTGCATCGACTAAGCATCTGCTCGTCCGTACAGCACGAAGGCGACATCATAAGCCTCCCTTTGTCCTCCCAATCTTCCGACCAGGCGGGTAGGTTGGTGCTCAGCGTCACCTTATGCTCGCCCTAAACCTAGGAGACCAGCGGGATTTCAAAGGCATCCTTTCCACCCCGCCCGAGGTTGTAGTTTGGGTGGAAGACGCCTTGACTTCGACAGGCGACTCCATCCAATCGAAGAGCTCGCGCCCTTACTCGCATGGTTAGGGAACCTGGCCTTTTCTTTCCCCTTGCCAAGATTTTTCTGCGACGGGGCCTCCTTATCGCCAACTCATAGTTGGCCATTGTTGCCCGTTGGTGGCGTGATCTCCTCCACTTCGGATGAGTTCAATGAACCATGGAGCGAGGAAGCTACTTCATTTGTCGAATGAAGTTGTACTCGTGAAAGCTCGCGACTAGTTGTAGAGATGGAAGAACAGTTAGTAATTTTGCAACAGCGATCAGTTAGAGCGAGTATGGTGGAATCTCACAATGTTCTACCTTCATCGGGGAAGACCTCATCAAGCGAGTTGACATTGAGACGCCAATGGATGACGTCAAATCGCCGGCCATGGAAAGCTTTGAAAAGCTTCACACGCGCGCCCTCGAGGATGGGTGGAAGGAAGGCGACTTCGGGTGGCTGGTGTGCCCTGCACAGCACTCCTTTGAAGTCATCGGCGATGATGACAAGATACTCACCCCACCGGTGGACTTTATTCATCATGTCGACCAGTGTGCAGACGTGGCTGCGTAAGAAGATAACTCCCACATAAGTCACTGAGAAGGCGAAGAACTTCCTGAAGACGGAGAGGTTGAAGGCGATCTTCTCTTCCTGCAGGAAGCAGAGGAACTCCATGATCATTGCTACTCCATTTGGATTGATCTGGGCAGGAACTATTCCAAAGTACTGCGGGATCTGACAGTACTCGGACCACAACGGAAGTCGCAGGCCGATTTCGAAGTGGTAGAGGGGCAAGACTATCCAACCTTCGAGATAGGTGTTTAGTCGCTCAGTTCGGGTGGGGAGTATGGCCAAGTATTCCTCAGGCAAGTGCCTTTGACATAACTCTTCCAGATCTCGCTCAGTCGCAACCAATTTCTTGAAGACTGCTTCAGATAAGTTGATCATGTGAGCTTGTCGGCAATTGTTGGCATCATCGGTGACCACCTTGAGCGAGTAGAGTTGAAAGCACAAGTAGATCAGGAACGAGAAAGAAGGTGCGAGCAAAGACAAATACTCGCTAGCAAAGGGTCAGAATTCGCAACAGCGTACTAAAGGCTCACATACCCATTCTATTTATATGCAGAGGTCAGGGGGTATATCAACCTCGCGTGAGTATCTACCTAAGTCGCATCCTCACCATAAGACTAACCAAAATTACGGATCCTATCTCGCACGACGTAATCCAAGAAGATCGCCCTATCATCGTAAACCTGCAAAGATAGCTCGAGACATCGCAGAATGAAAATGAGTATCAAAATGATCAATGACATCAACATAATAGCTCGGCAGAATAAGTGCGAGATATAAACTTGTTATATTCAATTAAACAATGAGTTTAAATACAATGTCTCCAAGTGGCGTGTACAGCTGAAAGAAAGAAATGAAGCAAAAAATTCTAAGTACTAGGAGCCGCTACTCGAGAGAGGTGGATGTCGCCCCAACCCATCTCGCATGCTCGCCGAAAGTGCTCACTGGCCACCGCCATCGCATCGTCTCCCCACCACATCTGCTCCTCCATCCTCGCTAGTCGCCCAACAAACCTCATGCTCGTCTGCATGCTGGCCAACTCCTCCCCATAGAGCTGTATGTGATGGTCAGTCATTGATTACCACCGCTCTAACTCATGTATTAGGTGGCAGCATTGCCTCATAGGTAGCTAGACGGTCGTGTAACTCTTTCGTTTTTTCCATCCTCACCTCCAGTGCTGAGATCCAGTGAGCAGGCTCGCAAATGGCTAGTTAGTCGAACTTGGCCTCCAGCTCGATATAAGCGCGGGCGGAGGCATAGCGATATTCATTACCGGAGAGCCCAAGGGCATCAATGAAAGCCACTCTATGGGTTGCAGGGGGACCTGTCAAAACAGAGAGAAGTCGCAAAGTCAATTAGTAGCCAACATCAACAGACAGATCAGTTCAGCAGTAGTGCGAGCTTCCTTGTCGAGGGGATCGTGACCTGCAAGGGTACGGGCTACGGTGAGTAGATTATCGCTGGCCTGATGACGAGCCTCCTGGGTGCACGGTAGTCTGCCCCTGTCTGTGAACTCCTTGGTAGCGACTTCTGGTCCTCGGCGAGAAGTATCTTGGGCGTCGTCTTTCCAGATCTTGCGCCGAGCTCTCCGGCGGGATCCGAGGAATAGTGATTTCTGGGTAGATTTCAGGACGAGCTTTGTTACTCGGTGACAAAGGAGGAGGTGGAGGAAAAGGTGTGCTCCTCCTCGGTTGTTGTGAGCTAGCTGGAGGAGGAGGTGGCGGAAACAAAGGTGTGCTCGCCGCTGGTAGCGGTGAGGTGGTCGCAGGGGTGGGGGCTTTCCTTGCCCCGGACTGCGAGGTCTTCGGAGCAGGAAGGTCTTGTCTTCTCACCTTAGGGGCTGGTTTTTCAAACCCCTTCTTAGTACCGATGTTGATCTGGACTGTGTACCCGAATCGAGGTTGATGTCGAGCTTCAAGGGCGACCAACGGAGTTGCTCACAGTGGATTGATAACCAGGGGCTCACCTGCAGTAGCCGGCGGAGGAGCTGTGAGTATAAAGAACAAGTCAGAATAGTATAGTACAAAGTGATCCGCAACTTTTTAGTCTTTGACAAGTTGGCAACCGTGCGAGGCAGTTAGATCTGCCTACAGCTATTCTTGGGACCCGACGAGGTCTGGGGCAGGAGGAGAAGATGGCGGGGAAAGGAGAGAGAAGCCTGTTGGGTTTTCACTGGGGTGGCACAACACTTGTGCGCGCAGCGGAAATGAGAGAAAACAAGGAAACCCCTAAAGAAATTTTGTATATCTTGCGATGATCATTAATCAAGAACTAATATTACAGTAAATTAATTTGTACCTTTGTGGGATTGAGTCGATACTCAACCTAGGTGCTCCGATTGATTCCAACGAACGGCAACGACCGGAGTTTCGAGCATAGAATAGTGTACATACCTCTACGGGTATGCACACAAGCACGAAGAACCCTAGACTCTTGTCGCACAAGATCTAGGTCGGAAAGAGGTTTTCCTTCAATGTCACCATGGATTGCTAGATCCGTCTAAGGAGAGACGGTAACTATGAAGACGATGCCTAGGAAACATTTTTTGGCGGCGGCTAGCGACTGTAGATTGTCGGATGCGCCAAGTAGCGGTCAGCTGCAACAGCGGCGGTCAGTAGTCGGCGAAGATCGACGGCTGTCACAGAATGGAACACTTCCACCATGATGAGATGTGTCGTCGGCAGTCGGCGGGATCGACGATGGCAAGCGGCGGTCGCGGAACGGAACACTTCCATCGCGGGAGAGAATACGTCATCACGGGATTAGGTCGGGAATGAACAGTTCTCTTCTCTTCCTTCATACCTATTAGTTCAATAGTATAACTCTTTTATACCTTTGAAAAGAACTGGCCAATATCAGCAAGAACTAGCCGAACAGGACTTAGAAGAAAATAACCAGTCGAGACAGCATTACTACTAATATTCGACGAATCAGCGAGTGTCTAGCCGATACACGGCGAATCGTGAAGAGGACCATGATGACACTCGACGAATCAGCGATGGCTCACGACGATACTCGACGAGTCAGTAAGAGGATACGACAAAACTAGACGAATCGGCGAGTATTACTTTAATACTCGACGAATCGTTGAATCGTCATGATGATTCTCGTTGAATTCAGCCCATTCGTCGAAATGACTTACCCATACTCAATGAATTTACCTTAGCTTCAGCCAACTACAAACCACGTACACATCGTCATAGTCTTGGTTCATAACTCATATCACATATGAGCAACGCCAACACAAAACTATCCAACTTCTCCAAAACTCTTATGTGCGACCCCATAGGCTCATACTGTGTTGGCAGTGAGGTTACATGTTTGATCACTTCCAGATCACCATAGTAGAACCAACAGTCTCCTAATTGATCTAGAAAGTATCAAATAAAAGCATAGCAAACAATGAGCGGCATCCAGCAATGCATCATTGCTCCCCAAGCAATAAGAGTTTAAAACTCATAAGCCATTGTGGACCAATGTATCAGTGTTGTCATGTCCCTTTGTCCCTTACATCTGGATATAACTAGAGGTACAGATCGTGTCACCCTCATAATTATTCAATCCTAGTTTTCTTGATTTAGAATGGACTTGCAGAAATTGGTGAGTCCAATATCACATATTGACTCAACCAAGCATGGTCATGCATTTCTCAGTATCATTCCATCATGGGGCCCATGGATGCAACTCCTATCAAATAGCAGGACAAATCTCATCTCTGCTCACACGCAAACACCCAAATGATTTGTAACGTACTCAATAATCACCTTTATCATCCAACTTTCTCAAGACTGGACTTTTGATGGCATCAAAGCACATTCTTCCTCACTTATTGAGTGTTGTGACTTCAGGTCAAAGGACCACAAACACCAATGCCACTTGAGCCATACTTGTGACATGTTTATATAACAATCCACAAAGTATTCTCACGGTGGGTCTGTCCAGTACAACTTGTTCATAACAAGCACCCATGTGATGACTTGATATCACAATATCATGACCTATGAGGAAGGGTCATCAGTTAAAGAACATGCTAGTCTTAAAGGTATCATCATTGCCCTTAGCTTCTAAGATGATACAACGACCAAGGACTTTAAAAATAAAGCTTCGGGATCATAGGTTCTCACATCAAGTCACTACTTGACCTATGGAAGCAAACATTCTAAGGGCATTTCTTCAGTTAGCAATTCTATCACAATATAAATAATAACATAGTAAAAGAACTTGCCAAAATATATAAAATGAAATGTATATAGTACATTATTCATCAAATGAAATAATTACAGCCAACAAACACACAATCCATAAGACTCAAACTAGAGGTGATCATTTAGGTATAGTAAACCCATAGATCTAACATGATCGTCATGTTTCCTCTGTGCAAGAGGCTTTGTCAGTGGATCCACAATGTTTTCTTCAGTCGGTACTCTACTAATGCTCGCATCTCCTCGATCGACAATCTCTCGAATTAGAACCGCCGAAGTATGTATTTGGAGCGCTGATGAGATCTAGGTTCCGAAGCAAGTGCAATTGCACCGTTGTTATCATAGTAGAGATCTATGGGACGAACAATGCTAGGAACTACATCTAACTCGCTGATGAATTTCCTAATTCATACAGCCTCCTTCGTTGTATTTGCAGCGGCGATATACTCGGCCTCAGTCGTAGAATCAACAACGGTCTCCTGCTTGGAACTCTTCTAGCTAACAACACCTCCATTTAGGCAAAACACAAACCCTGACTGATACTTTGAATTGTCTCTATTAGATTGGAAGCTAGCATCCGTGTAACCACTTACAATGAGTTATTCCTCTCCACCAAATACCAAGAACATATCCCTAGTCCTTCACAAGTACTTTAGGATGTTCTTGATGCCAATCCAGTGATTTTCACCAGGATTAGACTGATAGATGGTAGTCATGCTCAAGGCATAAGAGACATTAGGATCTAGTACATATCATTACATACATGATTGACCCAATTGCCGAAGCATATGGAATCAACTTCATGCGGCCCTTATCTTCACAAGACTTGGGACACTGGTCCTCAGAGAGACTCACACCATGAGACATGAGTAAGAATCCTTTCTTGGACTCAAGCATGTTGAACTGATTCAACACCTTATCAATGTACGTACTTTGGGTCAAACCCAGCAACTTCTTCGATCTATCTCTATAGATCTTAATACCAAGTATATAAGTCGCTTCACTCAAGTCTTTCATTGAAAAGCAGTTTCATAGGTTGTTCTTAACAACATGTTGGGTCGGTTTGTCATTCCCGATCAGCAATATGTAATCTACATACAATATTGGGATGACAACTATGCTCCCACTAATCCGTTTGTAAACACACGGTTCATCCTCATTTTTGATAAAACCAAACTCTTTGATATTTTCATCAAAACGAAGATTCCAACTTCAAGAAGCTTGTTTTAATCCATAAATGGATCTTTGTATCTTACATATTTTAGTGGCTTTGTCTGGAGATACAAAAACCTCGGGTTGTGTCATATACACTTCCTCAAGGAGGTTTCCATTTAGGAAAGCTATTTTAACATCCATCTGCCAGATCTCGTAGTCATAATATGCAGCAATAGCAAGCAGAATTCTGATTGACTTAACTATAGCAACAGGGGAAAAAGTTTCATCATAGTCAATACCATGAATTTGCTTAAAACCTTTAGCCACAAGTCTCCCTTTGAATGTATGTACATTCCCATCCATGTTAGTCTTCTTCTTGAAGACTCACTTGCACCATATGGGTCTTAACCCCTTCAGGTGGTTCCAGCAAAGTCCATACTTGGTTTTCATACATGGAGTCCATTTCAGATTTCATGGCCTCAAGCCACTTCTCAGAGTCTATTCCACTCATAGCCTCATGGTAGGTTACTGGCTCATCATCAAGATTCATGAGCAACACATTACCTATTTGAGACATGAAAAATCCATATCCTTAGGCTCAAACCTTGGTCTACCAAATCTACATGGAACTTGTGTTTCTTGAGCAGGCACTCTATCTACAATAACTTGTAGTCCTGATTCAGGTTCCAATTCTATTTCATTCACCGTTTGTGGTTCTTGTACTTCTTCAAGTTCTTCCTTAACAGTCTTTCTACTTAAGAACTCTTTCTCAAGAAAGACACCAGTTCTCGCGACAAACACTTTGCCCTCAGATGGTAGGTAGAAAAAGTACCCTTCAGTTTCGTTAGGATACCCGACAAGATAACACTTATCTGATTTGGGTTCCAGCTTCTCAGGCATTTGACGTTGCAAGTATGTCTCACAGCTCCAAACCTTAATGAACGACATACTAGGATGCTTCCCAGTCCATATCTCATATGGTGTCCTTAGAACCGCTTTCGTTGGAACATGATTTAGTGTTAAAGCAGCAGTTTTTATAGCAAAACTCCAAAAGGAAACACGCAGATCTGCATGACTTATCATCGATCGCGCCATGTCTAACAAAGTACGATTCCTCTTCTCAGACACACTGAAAGTCTTAATTTCAAGAAGAACTTATCACCTAGAGGGTGGGGGTGAATAGTTCCAATATTAAAACATAGGCAACTTATCGATTAAAATCACAGCACAACAATCTTATCTGAATCAATACCAGCACAATACACAGCACAGTACACAGAGATTTATAGTGGTTCCCAAATTGATGGGTACATCCACTTTCCCCCTACGCTTATCTAGCAGTATAATAGATTCGGCCAAACTTCCTTCTATCTTTCTCAGATCCTCAGATCTTACAGCTCAGAGCCCAACCGGCTCCAACAACTCAGGCGCAAGCCCTACCGCTCAGATCACTAAGATCCTACAACTCAAGTTCTTCCCAAGAACTCTACCTTAGAGTGACTCCACACTCCTACAACTCAGGCAATTCATGCCCTACCTCAGTTTGAATCCACACACCTACAACTCAGGCAACTCATGTCCTACCTCAGCCTTTATAACAAAGGCTTATAACTCAGGCCTTAGCCTTACCACTCAGATTCAAAATGAATCTTACATAGAAATATTCAAGACAATAAATTACAGACACCAGAGAAAATTCGTTGTGCCTGTCTACCTGGACTGAGCAGATGTCAACCCTAACTTTGTCTTCACAGTAACAAGATAATACAACGATCGTGAAATGATGTCTGGCTTGTTCTGGAATCAACTAGCAAATGAATCTGCTACTTCTTCTTTAGGAATATCTCCTGATTTGGACTGAGAAGATTTCAGCCCTTCCTTCTTCTTTGATCCTGCGAATTGATCTTCATATTCTAGCTCGGCTTAGATCGAGAAGATAACTTCAGCTAGGGCATGCCTAGGCTTATTCGTATCTCTTAGAGGATTACTCTAAATTTGCTGGAGTGGATGTTGATTGCACCAGCAATCTCAGAAGCCCTTCAGATTTGAACTTTAGGTTCTTAGCTTCTGCAACAATGGCGGATGAAGACGACAAACTCCGCTTCTCGTTTTTTGAAAGTTAATCAGAAATTAATCCAATTATCATACTTAGATCTCGATCTATTCTGCTATTTATAATCCCGTCACATTGGTTAGATGATCGACATGTGTCTCAGTTTTAACAGTGGTTAAAACCTCAGCTTTATTAACTTGAGATCCACTGTAGACTGACGGCGACGTTAATGTCGATTTGCATCGAATCTGAACTATGTTGACCTGTTGACTTTGCTGAGTCGGCATCATTCTGGACTTAGCCAAAATCAACTAACTTTTCTGAAATCCTGCATTCGACGAACTTCAAGCTCAGCTCGATGAAATCTGAGCTCATCTTGACAAAATAGTGAAGTTGAGATCGACAAATTCTCTTAGTTCAGTTCTTTCTTCTGGTGAAGGCTGAGGTCGACGAACTTTGAGCTCAGTTCAATGAAACCTGAGCTCAGCTTGACGAAATAGTGAAGCTGAGATCGACGAATTCTCTCAGCCCAGTTCTTTCTTCAGGTGAAGGCTAACCATCGACAAAATCTAAACTTCAGTCAATGATTCTGATAGTTGAGTCCTTCTTATAGGTAAAAGCTGATATCGACGAACTCTGAACTCCGGTTGACGAAAGCTAAGCTCAGCTCGACGAATGGTAGACTCAGCAATTCTGGACTCAGAAATTTCTGCTCTACTAGGCGTTGAGAGATTTGAGTGTATATCCCTCACTCAATGCTTTTTCCCTTTGCCATATTCTTCAGCTTTCTGCCTGTTGGCATTGAGAGCGTTAAGTGTATAAGCTTCACTCAATGCTTTTGGACTTAGTCGATTTTCTGCAATCTTGCCTTCTTGCTGAAGTTTGGCGTTGACAGACTCAGCATGGCGTTAAGTGACAAAGCTTCACTCAATACTTCTGGACTTAGTCAATTTTCTAGATTCTTCATATAAGGTTATGACATGATAACCTTGACTCAACACTTCTAGTTGTATGGCATTGAGTGAGTTGAGCTCACTCAACACTTCTGGACTCAATGCTTCTAGTTGTGTGGCATTGAGTGAGTTGAGCTCACTCAACGCTTTTAGACTTAGCCCGGTTTCTTCCTTTGCAATACCGTCAAGCTTTTACTGTCTGCCTTCTTTCAGCACTATTAGTTGAATGGCGTTGAGTGAGCTTGCCTCACTCAACGCTTTTGGACTTAGGTAGTTTTCTGAGTTTCCAGCTCCACCTTGAGTCCACCTATCATTGTCTATTGAACTAGCTGCCCAATCATTGTGTCAAAGACTAACCTGTATGCATGAACTTAACCATACATCAAATACAACTATGTCTATCTCATTGACACGATTGACATCATCAAATCGGGTCCTATTGGGATCAATGGACCCAACAATCTCCCCCTATTTGAAGATGTCAAAACCATTGATCAATTACCTAGTCAATGAGATACACATTACACAGGCAATAAAATCATATTCATATTAAATTAAGTGAAATGAATTTTACCTACTCCCCCTGGATTGCTGCAGGGTGAGTTGCACCTTAGAGGATTAGCTTTTAGCTTGATCCTCTCTTGCTTGATCAATCTCGTCTCCCCATGACTTTCTCCCCTTATGTTTCTGCCATGAAGGAGCTTGATCCTTTTTGATAGTCATTTTCTATCTCTCCCCCTTGAACTTTGATCAACCAAAGGTAAACATGACATCTATCTCTCCCCCTTATTGACCTCTTCAGATAGTCAGGAAGGAGCATTAGGTATTTTTCTCCCCTTGTGCTCTCCCCCTAACTGATGTAGATGAAGCCAGTATTACGGCTACCAACATGCCCCTTAGACAGTGTTGACTTGTATATCACTTGATACCACTTGATGCCACTTGATAGCACTTGAAATTCAATATCATTGGTAATTCTCTACACTACTTGAAAAGACTACTTAAAAGTCTCTAGTCCTGCAGCTGCTGATACCACTTGAGAAGAAGCATCTTCTCTAATCTTACTTTCCACTAGGTCTGCAACACATACAAAACTAACAAACCTGTACCAAGCATAATACCTTAGGGAGTCCCTGAAGCTATTCTAAGTTCAACATACCCAAATCAATTTTGAAGGTGTCGAACTTGTTTTCATCTAGTGACTTAGTGAAGATATCAGCCACTTCTTGTCAGTGGAGACAAACTCTATGTAAATGTCTTATTTCTCAACATGCTCCCTAATAAAATAATTCTTAATTTCTATATGCTTAGTCTTTTATGTGAAACAGGATTCCTAGCAATAGAAATTGCACAATATAGATGAGTTCTACTTATCTTAATGTCATAGTCTTCAAGCTGATGATGTATCCATAGCAATTGAGCACAGCAGCTACCAGCTGCAATGTACTCTAACTCTACATTGGAGATAGAAACACTAGTCTACTTCTTGCTGCTCCATGACACTAGTCTTCCACCTAGGAATTGACATATACCAGTGGTACTTTTCATGTCTTCCTTGCAGCCTGCAAAATCTGCATCTGAAAATCCAGTTAGCTCAAAATCTCTATTCCTAGGGTACCATAGACCAAGATCTGGTGTCCCCTTAAGATACCTTAAAATTTTCTTTGTAGCAGAATAATGAGATTCTTTAGGGCATGTCTGATACCTAGCATACACACATATAACATACATGATGTCAGGCCTACTAGCAGTCAAGTATATAAGGGAGAAAATTATCCCTCTATACAAAGACTCAACAATAGGTTTTCCTGCCTCATCTTTGCCTACAGGCATACTTGACCTCATTGGAGTTCTCATGGTGGAGGCATTCTCCATACCATATTTCTTAATTAACTCTCTTGTGAACTTTGACTAGGATATGGATAAGCCATCATCAGTCTGTCTTACTTGGAGTCCCAAGAAGAATTTTAGCTCACCCATGCTGCTCATCTAAAACTCTCTTGCTTAAGTTTTGCAAACGTCCCGCAAAGGTTGTTTTCAGTAGATCCAAAGATAATTTTATTGACATATATCTGAACTAGGATGACCTTGCCCTTAGATTTCCTTAGGAATAGGGTCTTATCTATTTTCCCCTTGAGAATTTGTTCTCAATGAGAAAAGTAGACAATGTTTCATATCATGCTCTAGGAGCTTGCTTTAACCCATATAGAGCTTTCTTAAGCTTATAAACAGAATTAGGAAAGTAAGGATCTACAAAACCTGGTGGCTGATCCACATATACTTCCTCTTTTAGGTCTTCATTCAGGAATGCTGTCTTCACATCCATTTGGAAAACTTTGAGTCCTTGATAGGCAGCAAAAGCAAGGAATAACCTTATTGCTTCCAGCATTGCTACTGGGGCAAAAGTCTGGTCAAAATTTATTCCTTCTTCTTGCTTGTATCCTTTTGCCACCAATCTGGCATTATTTTTAACAATAATGTCATTCTCATCTAGCTTGTTCCTATAGATCCACTTTGTTCCTATGACATTATGTCTCTTTGGTCTGGGAACCAGCTTCTAGACTCTACACCTTTTGAAACTGGTTCAACTCTTCCTGCATAGCTCCAATCCAGTAAGAGTCTTTGATAGCCTCTTCAAGCTTCTTGGGCTCTATTTGTGAAAGGAAGCTTGAACATAGTGCTGTTTTGATGCTCTTGCTCCTTATTTGGACAACATGTCTTGCATCACCAATGATTTGGTATGCTGGATGGTCCCTCAGATGTCTCTCAACTGGAGGCAATCTTTCTTCTTCTTGTTGTTCTGCATTGTTCTCAGCTGTCTGAACTTCATTATCTTCAGCTGGCTGTACTGTATTGTCTTCAGCTAACTGTTCTTCATCCTCAGCTTGTGAGACTTGAGCTCCCTATAGACAGCACCCATCTTCTTCCTTATCTTATCCTGTTAGATCCATTTCCCTGATGATAAGCTTGTCCATCACATCCTTTAAACCTGCGGAACTAGAAGCGGTGCTTGGCAGCTCATAGTTAATTAAGTTTGACTCATCAAAGACAACATGTATTGATTCTTCTACAACTTGAGTAGTCAAGTTATAGATCTTATATGCCCTACTATTGTTATTCTACCCAATAAATATCCCTTCTTGGGACTTGGCAACAAACTTAGTCACATAGGACTTACCATTGTTTAGAACATAGCACTTGCTATCAAAAATCTTGAAGTAGGATAAGTTTGGTTTTCTGTCTTTTAGAATCTCATAGGGAGTCTTCTTGTGGCTTTTGGTGATGAAAGCCCTATTAAGGACATAACATACAGTGTTTACTAACTCAGTCCAGAAATATTCTGGGAGAAATGTGTCACTTAACAAGGTTCTACCAACCTCTATGAAGTTCTGTTTTTTCTCTCAACAATCTCATTTTGCTATGGTGTTCTAGGAGAGGAGAACTCTTGATGAATCCCAAGCCCTTCACAGAATCTTATCATACATTCAAACTGAAACTCAGTTCCATGGTCACTTCTGATTTTAACCGCAATACTATTAAGTTCATTTTATATTTGCCTAAAAATGTCTAGAAGACATCAAGGGTTTCAGATTTCTTATTTAGAAAGAACACTCAGGCAAATCTGGAAAAATGATCAAAAACCACAAGGGTGTAGACTTTCCCACCTAAACTATGAACTAGCATAGGACTAAATAGATCCATATTCAGGAGGTATAAACACCTCACTGAGTCTTAGGTATCAAGGATATGGAAGGAGGTCGTGGTCTGCTTGCCCTTTTGGCATGCTGAGCAGATACCCTCCTTGATGCACTTAACCTTAGGATCATTTCTCACTAACTCTTCACTAAAGAGTTTGCCTATAGTCTTGTAATTCAGATGAGCTAGACTCTTGTGTCATTGGACACAATGTGAAGCTTTCTCATCTGCAACTAAGCATATAGGAGAGTCCTTACTCTCACAAACAAAATTGAGACAATAGACATTTCTTCTCCTAGTGCCTGTCAAGATGACCCCTTGGCCACTTGATGAAAGTGTTTAGTTTTCTACCTAAATCACCTAAAGGGGGTGAATAGGTGAGTTGTGCGTCTTTTTGAGGAATAAAAATTTAGAAAACTTGCACAAAATTATCAACCAAGCAATCACAAACGACAAAAAATTTATAGTGGTTCTCCAACCTTAGGTACATCCACTTTCTCTCACCGATCTGGCAATGCACTAGACTCGGCTACTCCACTATCTCGGATTGAAAACCAATCCTACGCCTCGGAACAAAGTTCCTACAATCTCGATCCACAACACGGATCTATACTCGAAAGGTAAAAACTTCCTACAACTCGGAGACAAAAAGCTCCTACACTCGGAGAGAAATATCCTACAATAATGAAATTGAGAGTATATGAAAATACAAACAGTAAAACTTTCTCAGATCTGGAAACAGTCGGCCTGAATCTTCTTCTTTGATCTTTGCGGCTTTGTCAGAATAGGTTGAAGAAGAATCTCGGCAAAAGCTAGATCTAAAATTTCTTGGACACACACGATCTGAGATATGATGAAGAATGAAAAATAATCTCGATCTGTAAGTCTTCTTGATCTGAATCTTCTGGATCGAAAACCCTAGCCGATTATGCGTGATGAAGGTCGGTGGCGGCGGCTTCCATTTTTAGATAGAGAGAATGAGATTCAGAATACTTAGAATAATTCTTGACAGCACTTAGGGTTAGTCAGTTTTGACAAGACCTTATATATGATCTTCCCTAACGGTCATAATTAGCCTTAATGACGTACACGTGGACCACTCACGTCAAGGCTATTTGAAATTTCTGTCAAATCTGGACTTAGCAAATTTTTGAAAAGATGGACTGAAATACTCGAGAGAACTATTACCTACTCGAGTACTATTCTGATTACTCGAGAGAATGGAAGAAGATTACTCGAGTAAATAACTTAGAGAAAATCTAGAATACTACTCGAGAGAATAGAAATACTACTCGAGTACACAAAGACTTACTCGAGTGCTAATATAGTTGCTCGAGATGTGGAGTTGAACTACTCGAGTATAAGAAATACTACTCGAGAGAATAGAAATTAACTACTCGAGAGGTATAAGGAATACTCGAGTCAAAAACATAGAATAATTTCTGGGAGAAGATTCTGGGTTACTCGAGTAGTGGAACTGGACTACTCGAGAGGAGATAAACTACTCGAGTGTTTGGATATTACTACTCGAGTAATGGACTTAGAAAAATTCTGAGGGATGAAAAACTACATAAAAAAGAGCTAGATATGTAGTGGAGAAAGCAGTGTAAGCAAGCTTAAGAATATAATCAAAGAGTATATGATCAAAATTAAGAATTATTTAAATATGATTGTCCAAAACATCATTTCTACACAGATCATTTCCACATTCTCATAATCCTCTATGCTTACACTTGATGGTGTTGCTTGTCTTTCTTCTCTTGTTGTCTTCTTTGGTTGTTGTAGGGCTTGGGATAGTACTTTGGAGGCTTTGGAGGAGCAGCAGGGTTGTTCCTTCCAAATTCCCTGTCATAAAGCCTTCTCTTTGTCATTGACTTTTCATACAATTCCCATTCCTGGGAGCTGTAATGATCAATCATGTTTTCATTGAAGTCCATGATAAGCTTGAGAGTATCTAGAATGAGGGACTTTGAAGTTGGAGACCAGATCTCTGCAAACTCTGGAGCTTTTCTCTTTTCTGTATCAGGAACTGGGATTGACCTGCTAGCTGAGGAACCATCACCATACTTTTTTCTTCTTCTTTGAGGTGTTGATCTCAGGAGGAGCTTGGAAGAATAGTCTGTGTTGCCTCCCAAATGAGCATATGAATCTGGAGGAGGACCTTCACAGCCTTCGGGTTAGGAGAGAAAGAAGGTTGTTCAGCTTGATATAGCAGTCTAAGGGGCAGATTGTGAGGAATGATGTTTGGTCAGGTGGGAAGTCAGGAAGAATCTGATTGTGCTCAGACTGTTGTATCATAGGTATAAAACTTTACCTTTGAATTTGCCTAGCACATCATCATGAATCTCTTTATCTTGCTTCCCATTAATCTGCTTGAGCATCTGATTTATCAAGATATTCCTTGACTAAACTCTTCCCCTTTCTTACTTCCAGTTAGTTTATTGATGGCATCACTTGAAGTCTCAACTTCTTCACAGATCTTCATTTTGGTTACTTCTGCTCTCTTATCTAATTCAATCTAGTTGTTGGCAAGAGTTACACCTTGCTCCAGACCTGACTAACACTAGTGAAGTGTGATCTAAGCTTTGCCACCAATTGTAGATGTCTAAGTTGCTGTGTTGTGTTGAATCTCAGCAAATCCCCTACTCATCTCTTTCTCTGGAGTTACTTTCTCAGTTACAGCCTTGAGAGAATCATCAAAATACTTCCTTTATTCTAAGGGTACAAATTGACCCATCAAATCATTGGCAGCAGGAGGAGAAGATAAAGGTAGAAGGAACTAGAGGAGGAGGAGCAAACCAGGCTATCTCTTCAAATACAGAGCTCTCAGCTCTGGTGTTGAATCAGGGCATCCCTTCATCATCATGGGGTGGGAAGTCAGGTTACTCAATGGGGCTTTAGCTGGTTCAGGTGACTGGTCTGCTCATCAGAAAGCAAAATGTGCATCCTGCTCTTTGTCAGCAGCAGGAGACAGAATGGGAGATGATGGAGTATGTGTGGGAGATGGTACTGGAGTGGATTGCTTGAACTTGTAGTTTGTTCTTTTGGAAGATGGGGAAGATATCGGGTCAATTCCTATATTTCATTGAATTGCTTCTTTAGAAGTGTTTCTTGGAGTTGGGACTGATGGAACTTGTTCAGGTGTGGATTTGGAGGAGAGGTAACAGCTGGAGGGGTAGGAATTTTGACTGAAACAGAAGGAGCAGCTCCCCCTCACATGCACCAGAGGATGGCAACCTAAATGGAGAGGGAATGGGGTCTCTTTCTGGAATCTTAGCTTGGCAGCTTGAACTGGTTCAATAGCTTTAAGTCCCATCTCTGAATGCTGAGATGGAGACTTTCTTCATTGGAGAACAGTCCCTTTGGAGAAGTTGAATCTCAGGATTAATTGGAGGAGAAGAGAAATATCCTCATAACTTGGAGCCTTTATATTCCTTGATCTTACAGAATAAACTCAAACTGATATTTTTTTGCAGACAATGGCTTGCATGATGTCAAAGAAGTTGAGTGAGATTCTTGGAACTTGTCTTGCAGAGAAGAATTTCAATGATATCCACCAACAGCTTCCCTTCTGGATTCAATTTAGACCTTTTATTGTACATGGAGGACTCCACAAAACATACAGTCCTGTCATCTTTGACCTAAATGATCTTCTTCTCAACAATAGGCACGAAGAAGTGTAGAAACAGAGGTCTTGTTTCTTGATTTTGATTCCTTTAACCTTGGATGAGAACTTCATTTCTTGACCTTGATATTCTTGAAAAACTCTTACTTCTGGAAACAAGCTCATAGTTGTTGAAGAACGAACTGAGGCCGGCAGTGCCGAGGAGAATCAGAAGATTACGAAAATTCTGAAATGTCGGCGATCTACGACAACAAGTTGAACCGATTCCAATCTTAGGAGAGGGCGCCATCATCCAAAGATTTGAGAAAATTCGGCGGCGGGGAAGAAGACGCAGGCTCTGCAAATTTTGGCGGAAGATGAAACGTCTGCCGGCTTACTCGAGAGAATGGAGTTTGATTCGTGTAGAAAAGAAATTTCAGACTTTTCGATTTATATAATCCTTATTTATCTCTAATTATGAAATAAATAAAGCACACATACCTTGGAATTGGTGACATAAGCCTCGGGTTATGAATAACGAAATTTGAATCAAGGTAGAAAATATAACTTCTTGATACTCGAGAGAATCAGCAGTACTCGAGTGAAGATATGGAAGTACTTGAGTGAGAAAGCTGGAAGTACTCGACTAATATCTTGGAAGTACTCAAGTAGGGATATAGAAGTACTCGAGTGAAACTTTAGTACGCGAGTAGGTTACTCGAGTAGCTGAAGAAGTACTCGAGTAGGTCAAGCAGGTACTCGAGTAGGTTACTTCTTACTCGAGTCAAAAAGTTAGAAATTTGAAAAATTCCAACTTTTGACTGTTTCTTGATATTTGAGCCTTCTTGTGAGTCCACCTTCTCTAATCTTCTTTGTTGAGCACTCCAAGTTCTGTTTTGAAGAACGAGAACTTGGTCTCGTCCAGCGGCTTCGTGAAAATATTTGCAATCTGCCTGTCTGTAGAGACATACTGTAGATCTATGTCCCCATGCTACACATGCTCCCGGATGAAGTGATACCTCAGCTCTATATGCTTTGTCCGGCTGTGCGAGACTGGGTTGTTGGCTATTGCAATTGCGCTAGAAGAGTCGCAAAACAATGGAATGTTCTGAAACTTCATATTGCAGTCTTCAAATTGATTCTTTGTCCACAGCAACTGTGCACAGCAACTACCTACAGAGATATACTCTGACTCAGATGTTGAGATTGCAACACAGTTCTGCTTCTTACTACTCCAGGAAATGAGTATTCTTCCAAGAAATTGGCAAGTCCCGGAAGTGCTTTTCCTGTCATTTTTGCTTCCTGCAAAATCTGCATCTGAAAAACCAATTAGCTCGCTATCATTACTTCTTGGGTACCATAAGCCAAGATTTGGTGTACCTTTAAGGTATCTCAAAATCAGCTTTGCAGCAGCATAGTGAGATTCCTTAGAGTTCACTTGAAATCTAGCACATACACATATTGAGAACATTATATCCGGTCTACTAGCAGTAAGGTAGAGTAAGGATCCAATTATACTTTTGTACTTGGTTTCATCAAAAGGTTTCCCTTTCTCATCCTTGTCTAGAGACACAGTTGAACTCATTGGAGTCCTCATACAGGTTGCGTTCTCCATTCCGAATTTCTTAATTAGCTCTTCGGTGAACTTAGTCTGCGAGATGAAAATTCCATCTTCAGATTGTTTCACCTGAAGCCCTAAGAAATACTTCAGCTCGCCCATATTGCTCATTTTAAACTTACCTTGCATAAGTTTAGAAAACTTCTTGTGGAGGCTATCGTCAGTAGAGCCAAAAATAATGTCATCGGCATAGATTTGCACTAGCAAAATCTTGCCTTTTATTTTCCTAAGAAATAATGTCTTATCTATCTTTTCCCTTGTGAACTTGTTCTCAAGAAGAAACCTAGACAGTGTCTCATACCAAGCTCGAGGAGCTTGTTTCAGACCATAAAACGCTTTATGCAATAAGTAAACATAATCAGGAAAGTTAGAATCAATGAAACCTGGAGGTTGTTCCTACATATACCTCTTCCTTTATGTCACCATTAAGGAAGGCAGACTTCACGTCCATTTGATAGACTGTGAAGCCCTTAAGATCAGCATATGCTAAGAATAACCTAATTGTCTCCAGCCTTGCCACTGGAGAGTATGTTTGGTCGAATTAGATTCCTTCTTCTTGGTGATATCCTTTAGCGAAGAGTCTAGCTTTGTTCTTGATGATCGTTCCATCCTCGTCCATCTTGTTCCTGTGGACCCATTTTGTCTCGATGACGTTCTTACCTTTGGGTCTTGAAACAAGTTTCCATACTTGGCAACGCTTGAACTGATTTATTTCTTCTTCCATCGCCATAATCCAAGATGTGTCTGAGTTTGCTTCCTCAAACTTCTTTGGTTCAACCTATGAGAGAAAACTTAAATATAAATTCTAGTTAGTTGTACCTCGATGAGTTCTGACACCATCCCGGGGATCTCCTATGATTTGATCCATGGGTTGATCCTTCAGATGTCTGAGCTCTAGGATCCTTGCGTTTGGATTGTCTTCAATCACCAGAGTGACTTCATCTACTTGGACGATTTCTTCATCTTGATCATCAATCTCTCCAATAAGGGTTGGAGGGGTGATCTTGATGAACTTTTCACCTTTTTCTTCAGACGGTTCATCCAAGTTAAGTTCTTTCAACTTTGTACCTGCATCTTCAATGAACACACTAGAAGAGTTGCCTTGTAGCAAGCTCGACTCTTCAAATACAACATGTATTGATTCTTCTACAACCAGAGTTTTTCTATTGAATACCCTGTATGTCTTACTATGGTTACTATATCCTACAAAAATACCTTCAAAGCTCTTTTCGCTGAACTTGGTAGTATGATACTTGTCATTGTTAAGCACGAAGCACTTACAACCAAAAATTCTATAATATGAGACAGTCGGTTTCCTGCCCTTTAGAAGTTCGTAAGGTGTCTTATCATGGTTTTTGTTAATAAGTGCTCGATTTTGCACGTGATATGCAGTGTTGACGGCTTCAGCCCAGAAGTATTCCGGAAGTGAGGCATCACTCAACATGGTTCTGCAGGCCTCTATGAGTGTTCTATTCCTTCTCTCAGCTACTCCGTTCTGTTGAGGAGTTTGAGGAGAGGAAAACTCATGAAAGATACCTAGCCTTTCACAGAATTCTGTCATGGCCCCAGACTTTAACTCTGTTTCATTGTCACTTCTGATTTTGACTACGGAACAGTTGTATTCATTCTGGACTTGCCTGACAAAATTAGTAAAGATGTCAAAGGTATCTGACTTGTGTTTCAGAAAGAACACCCACGCAAAGCGCGATTAATCATCAACAATTACCAATGTATAATTCTTACCTCCCAAACTTCTAACTTGTAGTGGACCGAACAGGTCCATATGAAGTAGATGTAAACATCTGTTAGAATTTTTGCCAAAAACGCTTTTAAAGGTAGCTCTTATTTGCTTGCCTTTCACGCATGCATGACAAGGTCTATCTTTGACATACTTGACATTTGGGGCATCACGTACCAAATTCAGTGAAAATAATTTATTAATGGATTTTGAAATTAATATATGCTAGTCTCTTGTGTCATTGGTCACCAAAGACACACTATCCTTTGCTAAAAAGCACACTGGTGTAGAAGAGTCTATACAAATGAAATTTAAACAAAATATTTTTCTACTTCGAGTGCCTGATAGAATCATTTCCATATTATCAATCGACTTTATCAAGCACTTGTCAGCATAGAATTCAACTATGTATCCTTTATCACAGAGTTGGCTTATGTTTATGAGATTGTGTTCCAATCCTTCAACATAAGCTACATCTGAGAAGGATACACTACCGTTAGTGATCATACCATAGCCTTTAGTAATTCCTCGGTCTGAACCTCCAAAGATGATCTTTGGTCCATTCAAGACTAAAGAGTAGTTCTGAAGTAGGCTTCTTATCCCGGTCATGTGCCGAGAGCATCCACTGTCCAGATACCAGATAGGCGTTTTGGTGGTCTTTGGACATACCTGTAATTATGAATCAGTTTGCCTTAGGAATCCAAACACGTTTGAGTCTTTGGTCTCGTGTTAGAACATTCCCCCGTACGAGTATTAGCATTATGAGCGGTCTTTCTCATATTGCCAACATGAGGAGTTGCAACATTTATGGGATTAAACCAGCTGTCGATGGCAAAGTGACCAACCTTGCCACAGCAACAACAGTCGAACATGTTGTATCTTTGCCTTATGTTCTCCTGCTTTACCTTTTGAAATATAGATCTAGCAGGGACAGCATTCTTCGGGGAAGAAGCTTCATGGTGATGATAATCACATGATTTCTTCTCCTTCGGAGGCTTTTCCACAATGGGATTTACCTTTGGTGATTTATTGAAGTTATGACCATGATTATAAGGGCAATAGCTCTGAAGAATGACTTCTTCATAAGGTGCCTTAAAGACACTCTCACCAAAGTTTTTGGGGTGAGTCCATCCTTGGTAACAGGACTATGGCTCTACATAAGTAGGCCTGGTCAAGTGACCGTAGGATGAGTCAAGATCAACCTCATTAGTTGGAAATATGACTTTCTTGAATGACGTTTGATCTTAAGGAGCTTTCCCCTTCTCTTTGGCTAAAGCCTTCTTGGCGGCCTTATTCTTTCTCTGAGCCTTATTCCTCCTAGAGGATTTACTAGGAGCGTCTACATGGCCTATTGTAGAACCCTTGCCCTTGGCAGAGAATTCAGCAATCAATAGAAGGACGGTCTTGGGCTTCGAGAAACTTTCAACAAGTTTCTTTTCAGCAGCAAGTTGTGCTTCCAACTCTTTGATGATTTTCTCCTTTAGGTCTAGGTGCTCGAGAGATTTGTTATATTCTTCAATAGCATTATTGAAGTTCTCTTTGAGTGAGTCAGTCTTAGCGACTTCCTCTCTCAAAGTGCTCTCTTCAGCCTTTAGAGACTTTATCTCTTTAGCTTGTATTTTCACGACTCGTCGACACTTATCGTAAGCCTTTGATCAACTTCCTGTACTGGGCCATGAGTTCAGACTCATCGTCAGAAGAGCTGTCCTCATTATCATGCTCAGAGGCTTTAGATTCTGAAAGAGGAGTGTGAGAGTTTACCTTCCCAGTGAATTGGGGCTCTTGTTCATCATCTGCTTGAGCCATAATCTCAAAGTAGGCTTCTTCTTCTTCACTCAACTCAGATGAGTTGGAGTCGCTGAGAGTTTTGCCCTTCTTGGCTATCAGGCTCTTCTCTATCCTCTTCTTATTGTATGAAGACTTCTTTTCTTCTCTCTTTCCACCCTCCTTCTTCTTGTGTGGGCAGTCAGCAATGACATGACCTGGCTTATTACAACAGTAACAAACGATGTCAGTAGAAATGTGTTTGTTCGGTTTAGAAGCATAGCTGTCATGGCTACTTGAGCCTTTTCCGTGTCGATCATTTTCATGTTGTGATCTTCTGTAAGAGGCATCCTTGCCTTTCCATTGCTTCTTTTTGTTCAAGAATTTCTTGAACTGTCGTGAGAGTAGAGAGAACTCTCCTTCAGATAGCTCAGAGCCTGAGGTACTTTGCTCCGAGGTTTCTTATTCACTAACCTCTTATGTTGGGGCAGGAGAGGCAGCCTTTGACTTCCTTGAGGTGTCTGCCTTTAGAGCAGCAAACTTCTCCTTGGATGCAGACATGCTCTTATCTTCTTCAGCCTTTCTTGTGTTGAGTTGAAGCTCATATGACATTAGCTTCCCGAAGAGATTCTGCGAGTCTGTCTCAGCTAGCTTTCCAAATTCCTGGATGGCACAAACCTTGTTATCTCATTCCTTGGTTAGGGATCTCAAGAACTTATCATTTAGTTCTCCTGTTTGTGAAGACTCATCCATAGACCCTGAGGCCGTTGACTATCTTGAAGAAGTTCTCAAAAGTGTCAGCAATGGTGCCCTTGTGTCCTTGTCGTGAGGCTTCATATTTCTGATTTAGAAGGGATCTTCTATCATCCTCTAACTTCTTTTGTACCTTCCATCAAAGTGACAAGGGACTGCCACATCTCTTTAGCAGACTGGAAGTGGATCAAATTCTGCAACATGGAGTCATCGACTGCACTTGCTATTATATTCTTGGCCTTCTTATCTAAAGACACAAGTGCAATCTTGTCTTTATCAAGATCCATCAATTTCTTTGGAACTTTCTTTGTAGGATCTATTGTGGAGACGATCATGGGAATGTAAGGACCTTCTTCTACGATCATGAAGATCCTTGGATCCACAGCTTCCATGAAAAATTTGATTCTTTCTTTCCACATGGGAAAGTTATTCTTGGTGCACAAAGGAAGCTTGGCAAAATCTTTAGCCTTGTCCATGCTTGGAAGATCTCAAAAGACAACTAAAAAGATCTGATCAAGTTGTTAACCTTTTATTGATCAACCTCTCTCTCATACCAATTGAAAGTGTTCAGTTGTCTACCTAAATCACCTAGAGGGGGTGAATAGGTGAGTTGTGCGTCTTTTTGCAGAATAAAAATTTAGAGAACTATGCACATAATTATCAACCAAGCAATCACAGACGACAAAAGATTTATAGTGGTTCCCAAACCTTGGGTACATCCACTTTCCCTCACCGATCTAGCAACACACTAGACTAGGCTACTCCACTATCTCGGATTGAAACCCAATCCTACGCCTCGGAACAAAGTTCCTACAATCTCGATCCACAACACGGATCTATACTCGGAAGGTAAAAACTTCCTACAACTCGGAGACAAAAAGCTCCTACACTCAGAGAAAAATCTCCTACAAGAATGAAATTGAGAGTATATGAAAATACAAACAGTAAAACTTTCTCAGATCTGGAAACAGTCGGCCTGAATCTTCTTCTTTGATCTTTGCGGCTTTGTCAGAATAGGTTGAAGAAGAATCTCAGCCAAAGCTAGATCTGAAATTTCTAGGACACACACGATCTGAGAGATGATGAAGAATGAAAAACAGTCTCGATATGTGAGTCTTCTTGATCTGAATCTTCTGGATCGAAAACCCTTGCCGATTATGTGCGATGAAGGTCGGCGGTGGTGGCTTCCGTTTTAGACAAAGAGAATGAGATTCAGAATACTTAGAATAATTCTTGATAGTGCTTAGGGTTACTCAGTTTTGACAAGACCTTATATAAGATCTTCTATAACGGTCATAATTAGCCTTAATGACGTACACGTGGACCAATCACGTCAAGGCTATTTGAAATTTTCGTCAAATCTGGACTTAGCAAATTTCTGAAAAGATGGACTGAAATACTCGAGAGAACTATTACCTACTCGAGTACTATTCTGATTACTCGAGAGAATAGAAGAAGATTACTCGAGTAAATAACTTAGAGAAAATCCAGAATTAATGAGCAACTACTTGAGTACACAAAGACTTACTCGAGTGCTAATATAGTTAATCGAGATGTGGAGTTGAACTACTCGAGTACAAGAAATACTACTCGAGAGAATAGAAATTAACTACTCAAGAGGTAGAAGGAATACTCGAGTCAAAGACTTAGAATAATTTCTGGGAGAAGAATCTGGGTTACTTGAGTAGTGGAACTGGACTACTCGAGAGGAGATAAAATACTCGAGTGTATGGATATTACTACTCGAGTAATGGACTTAGAAAAAATCTGAGGGATGAAAAACTTATCACTCGAGTATTTAATCTGGACTACTCGAGTAGTAGATGAACTACTCGAGTACATGAACTTGACTACTCGAGTGAAATAAAATAACACGAAATCCTGTCTTCTGTAACTCGAGACAAAAGACTAATCTACTCGAGTACTAATATGACTGCTCGAGTAAATGACTTAGAAAATTTTTCAGAGAGGAAAATTTGTTAACTCGAGAATAAGAGATGATCTACTCGAGTAATTGACTTGGCTACTCGAGAGCTATAATTTGACTACTCAAGTGCTAATTCTCTTACTCGAGTGCAGATAGACCAACTCGAGTATTAACTAAGTGTTTCACTCGAGTATATAAGTAACTACTCGAGTAAAATACTTAGCAAAAATTTTCAATAGATTTTTCTCTTCTTCAATAAATTCAGCAACAAGTCTTTCTCCAATCAGTCATAGTGCTTGAAAATGAAGTGTATCCCAATAGAGAGGCGACACATGATTCAACACCATGGATCACACAATGAGGGATTATATTGTATGGTCCTGTGTTTGGTGGCCCATTGTAGACTGACATTGGTCTACACTTGGCAATATAATCCTGCAAATACATAACTCAAACAAAACATCAAATACAACTTAATTCATCTTAATTTGAGGGTGACTTCACCAAATCTGGGTAAATATGTATACAATACCCAACACTTGACCTCCTAATTTTGCACTTATCCTTGAGGAAAGAAATGTCATAGCTAAGATCACATAGTTGGCTTATGCTTATCAGGTTATGTTGCAAACCTTTCACATAATCTACTTGTGTGATAGTGACTATGTCATTAGATATCTTACCAAACCCTTTGGTTACTCCTATTTCTGAACCACCAAAGATGACTTTGGGTCCATTTTCAACTGGAGTGTACTCTTTCAGCATGCTCCTTGTTCTAGTCATGTGCCTGGAATATCAACTGTCCAAGTACCATATAGGGGTATAGCCACTTGGACTCACCTGCAATAAATAAATCATCTTTCCTTAGGACCCCAATTCTTATTGGGTCCTAGGTACTGGTTAGACTAAAACTGAATATGCTTACCTGCAGCTCTTCTGACAGGTAAGCTGGCATTATCTCTCTGGACACTCTTATTGTGCCAGCAATCAATAGCATAGTGGTTCACTTTGTCACATTACCAGCACTCATAAATGTTGTACCTTCTTTTAATGGCTGGCTTTATAGTATAGCAGTCAGCAACTCTCATTCCAGCAGGTACAATAGCCTTTTTCTTAAGTCTTCCAGTCACAGCCTGATTTGGGATTTGTCTGGCAGCAGAGGTATTAGGGATATCTTGGACCATATCAGCAACTGCCTTCTTTTCAGAGTGCAAGCTCCTAATAGCTTCAGATATACCCAAGTCTGGTGTGCTGGCAGACTTTCCTTTAGTCTGATTATGGACTGGCAGACTTTGAGAATGAGCTGCAGCCTTATTTTTGAGTGTTGGGGCTAGTACACCAAACACAAATGGTCCAGGATGGGCCATTTAGATTTCTTCATGGGCTGCCTTGTAGGCACTAGCACCTTTGCCATTCCTAACACCATACTCTCAGTGACCATAAATGCTCTCATGGTCATACTTGTTAGATGGTATCATTAATTTCCTGAAAGGAATTGGAGGCTTGGAGGCTAGTGGTTGCACTAGACCTTTGTCCTTTCTTTTGGAATAGGCAGCTCTAGTTCTCACTTTGAAGCCTAACCCCTTCTTACCCTTTTGGAGGAGAAGGAATCAATCAAAAGCAATACTGAACATGGCTTTGAGAACTTAGACACTAGCTCCTTCTCGTTTTGGAGTTTACCTTCAAGATTCCTAATATGGTCATTTTTGAAGCTGATTGTGCCCATCTAAATAACAGTGATCTTTTTCAGCTGGTGACTTCTTTTATCTTCAGGTTCAGCATGTTTGTTGAGTCTGAAATAGCCAGCTTCAGAGAGACAATCTCCTCAGCCTGTTTTTTGGCTAGGAGCCTGCTTCTCTTCAGTGCTTGCAGGAGTTCAACATAATCATCAATTAATTGATTGACATCTCCTTCAAATTCAGAACTATCTTCATCTCTTGATGCAGATGCTTCTGATTTTGGACTAGTTATATAATCTGACACAGAAGGTGTAGAATGTACCTTATTAGGGCCAGGCTGCTCCTGGCTGGGTCCTTCCTCAGTCAAAGCCATCAGCCAAAGGCAATGGTCGACTTCTTCTCCTTCTTCAGATCTGGAAGCATCACGAGCTTCTCTAGTAATTGAAGCCAGCATCTCTAAGAAGTCTGCTTCAACAGATTCTTCTTCAGCAGTAAATAGCCCAATGTAGGCTTCAGCTTTATCTACCTCTTCTAACTCTGATGATGAGAAGTTAGTCCAGCTCTTTTGCTTCTTGGTAATAAAGGACTTCTCCTTCTTTCCCTTCAGCTTATGTTCCTTCTTTCCACCAGCATTCTTTCTTTTGACAAGGCAGTCAGCTATGACATTCCCTAGCTTGCTGCAACAATAACACACCACTTTAGAAGAAGTATGTTTACTTGGTTTAGATCCATACCTGTCCTCTTTAGAGGATTTCTTCTTGCCCTTATAGTAATATTTCTTGGGATAAGAAGAAGGGTATGGCCTGCTTCTTCAGTACTTCTTTATAAATTTCTGAAATTGCCTAAATAAGGCAGCAAAGACTTCATCAGTGTTAGAAACGAATAGAAACAAACCAGAAGTGGTTTAACAGGAATTTTATTATCTGAAAAAGGTGTCTATTACAAAGGTATGGTCTCCCTTATATAGAATGGAGAGATGAGAGAATAAAATAAGAGATGTGGGACTAAAAATTTACAGGACTAAGCGGACTAATACAAAACAATTCGCACAGGCCGCGCAGTTAGACAGAAGGGCTAACTGCTTGGCTACCACCAGAATGAGAGAGAGAGATCACCATGGGAGACCGCTAGACCGCCCGGTCTCCAAGTCTCTAGAGGCAAGCCACTAGACCGCTCGGACTCCAGACAGCAACAGCTCAGCAACCAAACCTCTGAAGGGAAACTGCTAGACCGCGTGGTCTTCAACCCGCCAAGACAGACCGCCAGACCGCCCGATTACCAACTTCAACACTCCCCCTCAAGCTGGAGCATATATATAGATCATACCCAGCTTGTCACAAATATGAAGAAACGAGGCGGAGACTGGCTTGGTGAAGATGTCAGCCAGCTCTTTATCAGAAGTGACGAAGGGAGTGCAAATTTGTTCCTTCAGAATCTCCTCATGAATGAAATGACAGTCGACCTCAATGTGCTTGGTTCTTTCATGGAAGACCAGATTTTTGGAGATATATATGGCAGCCTTGTTATCACAGAACATAGGTAGAGGATGGTTGTACACCTCTCCTAAATCCAGCAGGAGAGCTCGTAGCCACTTTAACTTACATGTGGTCGATGTCATACTACGATACTCTACTTCAGCACTAGACCTGGAAACAACCGACTGCTTCTTGCTCTTCCAGCTCACCAGATTTTCCCCAGAAAGTACTTCGGAGAGCCCATATCTTTTATGACCAGATGTTGACGAAGATGCCGCTTTGGCAAGGCTACCCCTTCCTGATCATCACAGTGAGAAGGATGTTATCGACGTACACAACAAGAACCACCAGTCCCGAGGAGGTTTTGCGAATAAATAGCGAGTGATCGGCAGAGCTTTGCACAAAACCAACGGCTGCCACGATGCTGCTGAACTTATCGAACCAAGCTCGAGGGCTCTGCTTGAGACCATAGATTGCCTTCTTCAGCCGGCAGACTCGTGTCTCCCCCTGAGCAACATAGCCAGGAGGTTGCTCCATGTAGACAGCCTCCTGAAGATCACTATAAAGGAAGGCATTCTTGACATCTATCTGGTAAATCGGCCAATCTCTATTGAATGCCACAGAGAGAAGGACTCGGATAGTGCTGAGACGAGCCACGGGAGAGAAGGTGTCAAAGTAATCAACCCCATAGGTCTGAGTAAAGCCCTTAGCAACAAGGCGAGCCTTATAACGATCCACAGTGCCGTCTGGGCCAAATTTGACCATAAAGACCCAGCGACAGCCAACGACATCAGTACCGAGGGGAGGAGGAACAAGAGTCCAGGTACCCTGCTCAGTTAGGGTCGTCATTTCCTCATCCATGGCCATCTTCCAATGAGGAATAATAAGGGCCTCCTGGTAGGAACGGGGTGTGGTAGTGGCAGAGATAGCCAGTGCAAAGGCCCTGCGAGAAGTGGCGAGACGATCATATGAAACAACAGCAGCAAGGGAGTGTAGGGTACACGTCTGCACCCCTTTGCGAAGAGCTACAGGAAGATCCAGGTCAGCAGGTCCCTCGGCATCCGGAGCATCCATGGCAGAGAGAGCTGGCCCGGGAGGAGAGATCGGCGGCGGCGGAGATGAGGGAGATAGTGGCGGAGAAGGGGGAGAGAGAGGTGGAGGGAGAGGAGTGGACGGAGATGGTGTAGGGGTGGAGATCACAGTAGGAGACGAGGGAATGAAGGAAAGAGCAGGAGAATCAGAAGCTGGGGGAAGAGGAGAGGAGGCATCCGAGAAGTTGGAGGCATTCTCGAAGAAGGTGATGTCAGCAGAGACGAATTGCTTACGAAGAACTGGATCAAAGCAGCAATATCCTTTCTGAGTGGTGGAGTATCCCAGAAAGACACATTTGGTGGAGTGAGGGGAGAGCTAATCACGGGTGGCGGAGGGGGCATGCACAAATGCAGTGCACCCAAAGATGCGGAGAGGGAGAGGAAAAGGCTCCTTGTCCGGATACAGAATGGAGAATGGGGTTTTCCCGTGGAAAACCGTGGAGGGGATGCGATTGATAAGGTAGCAGGCAAGGAGAGCAGCATAGCCCTAATAGGAGCGAGGAACATGCATTTGGGTCATCAAGGTGCGAGCGACATCGAGGAGATGACGATTTTTGCGTTCTGCCACCCCATTTTGCTGGGAGGTATAAATATAGCTAGTCTATAATGTCATGTTGCACACAAAAAGAGGTAAAAGCATAACTCAAATATTCTGAAGCATTATCTGAGCAAAAAGTTTTAATACAAACACCAAACTGAGTTTTGATTAATTGATAAAAAGAAACTCGTACATCCAAAGGTTCAGAGCGATCTCGTACGAGATACACCCAAGTACATCTTGAAAAGTCATCAATAAAAGTAACAAAATAAGAACTACCCCGACCAATGGTGAGGGTAGGAGCAGGTCCCCAGACATCGGAGTGGATTAGATCAAACGGACGGGTAGAGCCCCGACCTTGCTTTGGCGGGAAGGAGGAACGGTGATGCTTGCTAAGATGACAAGCCTCGCAGTTGAGAGGAGAACTAGAAGGAGGGAGGTGGGGCAGAAGTTGATGTAGAAGCCGTAGTGGAGGATGACCGTGGTGGAGATGCCACTGGAGAAGATCCGTACAAGAGGAGGAGAAGGCGGACAAGGCAGAAACATTGTCGAGGAAGTAGAGGCCGCCGCTCTCAGTCCCAGTAGCAATCGTCTATTGGGAGCTCGGATCCTGAAAAGAATAATAAGTCGGAGTAAACGTTACAGAGCACTGAAGCTGCTTGCATAAAGAGGTAACCGACAACAAATTGCATGGAAATTTGGGCACATAGAGAGTGTTCGCTAGGAGAAGAGACGGGGTAACATGGACCACTCCCGACCACATAGAGAGTGTCCGCTAGGCGAAGAGACGGAGTAACATGGACCACTCCTGACCTAAACCCTAAACCGGGGGCACCCGATCATGCTGTTCGAGGAGAGTGAAGCAGTCAGGATTGCCCGTCATGTGATTAGTTGCTCCAGAATCGATAAGTCATTTACCTTGAGTAACCACATGGGCACTACCTGATGATGTGACCATAGAGGCAGACGGCTTGGAAGAGGAGGCGGAAGAGTCACCCGAGGGGTGAAGATGGGGATGCTTCGTCCAGCAGTTGTCAAGAGTATGGCCGGTGCGGCCACAGTGAGAGCAGATGTAGCGGGAAAGAGCACGTCCGCCAGACTGGTGACTGCGGCTACCAGAGCGACTCCGCTGAGTTTGGTGAGCATAGTTGGCTGGTGGAGGAGGAGCGGGCAGAATCGGGTGCTGAAGGAGAGAGGTGACAGCGGCGATGCGGGCAGCGGTGGCATCTAAGGTAGGAGATTCCGTCTCACCCAGAATTTGTTGGCGGATCATATCATAAGTATCAGGAAGCCGGAGCAGATAACACACAACCAAAATCTCCTCGAAGTGTTTGTGTTGTTGAGCTAAATCTGCAAAGAAGGTGCGATTCTGAAGAATCTCAGCCCCAAGAGACTGAACCTATTGGTAGTTAGCAACAGGGGACAAGGTAGGATGGGCAAAGAGCTCCGCATACAACGTATAGATGCGGGACGTCTGAGCCCCCTTGGAGTACAGAGCGGCAAGATGAAGCCAAGCGGCCTTGACCGTGTCATCATGACGGATGATGGGAAGACACTCATCATATAGGTTATTAGCAAGTCAAGTACGCACAAGCACGTCACTCGCATCCCAGTCATCAAAGAGAGGTGAAGTGGTTGGAGGAGGGTCATCAACGAGATGGTGGCGTTTGCGTTGCGAGCGAAGGAGAAAGGTGAAGGAGACGCTCCAATCCGGGTAGTTGGAGCCGACAAGCTTGGAAACAGTCCTAAGGTTCCTGAAAGGAGTAGTAGGAAGAGGCAGAGCCAGATTGGCGACAGGCGTGGTGGTAGGAGTGGTGGCAGTAGAAGCATCAGAAGGAGCCATAGAAGAAAATAACAGGAAGCCGCGCGGTTAGAAAACAAGCCGCACGAATAGGGAGAAATCGCAGCGGTAGGAGAAGGAGATCTACAGCGGTCACGGTGATGGACACCAGCGGCCAGAGAAGCCACGACCAAGCCGTAGAAACAAGCTGAGGGAAAGAAGTCGAGCGGCTAGAAGGTAGCCCGCGCGAACAGAAGAAGAAGGAGAAGGTCACGCAAAAGAGACCAAGGCGTACGAGCCAAACAGAGATCGCACACAGAGGCCGCGCACACAGAGGGCAGTGGCAAGAGACCGCACGAACAAGAAAAGAGACCGCGCGAACAATACAAGAGACCGCGGGAACAGGAAGAGAAAAAGAATCAGGAGGAAAAGATCATTTCCTCTGATACCATGTTAGAAACGAATAGAAACAAACCGAAAGTGATTTAACAGAAATTTTATTATCTGAAAAAGGTATCTATTACAAAGGTATGGTCTCTCTTATATAGAATGGAGGAGAGATGAGAGAATACAAATAAGAGATGTGGTACTAAAAATTTACAGGACTAAGCGGACTAATACAAAACAATTCGCACAGGCCGCGCGGTTAGACAGAAGGGCTAACCGCTCGGCTACCACCAGAATGAGAGAGAGAGATCACCATGGGAGACCGCTAGACCGCCCGGTCTCCAAGTCTCCAGAGGCAAGCCGCTAGACCGCTCGGACTCCAGACAGCAACAGCTTAACAACCAAACCTCTGAAGGGAAACCGCTAGACCGCGCGGTCTTCAACCCGCCAAGACAGACCGCCAGACCGCCCGGTTACCAACTTCAACAATCAGAAATATGGCAGTCTGATGTGCTGGTTTATGAGCTTTCTGACTCAGAATCAACAACTCTCCTTGGTGGAGAAGGAATCTTTCTCTTTCTCTTCCTTATGGCTTCAGCTTTGAAGGCCACTGACTTGTCTTTGATTGTAGGCATGCTGATTTTCTCCTCCTCCTTTCTACAGGCAGATGCATTTCATAAGACAGCAGCTTTCCAAATAGGGTTGGTGGTGGAGTGTCTGTAAGACTGACCACTTCTCTGATGGCACAGATTTTTGTGTCCCAGTCTTTAGTTAAAAACCTGAGGAACTTGTCATTCAATTTATAAGTGTTGAAGACTCTGCCATATGTCATCATCTCATTCACAATTCTGAAAAACTTCTCATAGCACTCAGCAATGTCATCTGACTTGTCCTGCCTGAAGCTTTCATACTCTTGATTGAGCAAGGACTTCCTATCCTCTCTCACTTCTTCAGTCCCCTCCATGTAGACAACTAGTGTGTCCCATATATTCTTAGATGTCTTGCAGTGGACTAGGTTTTGGAAGGTTGAGTCATCTATGATACTAACAATAATGTTTTGTGCCCTCTTATCCAATGTAGCTAAGATGATTTCATCTTTAGTCATCTCAGAATACTGCTTTGGAGTCTTCAGATTTGCATCAAGGATTGATGTCTTCATTGGGATGAAGGGTCCTTTCTGTACTGTGATGTATATCCTAGGATCAGATGCTTCCATGAAAAGTCTGACCCTTTCCTTCCATATGCCAAAGGTTTCCTTTGTGCAAAGAGGAAGTTTCATGGATCCAAGTTCTTTTTGATTCTCACTTGAACCAATTTTGCCATTTTGATAGCTGCCCCTGGAGATCAACTCAGACAGTTAAGTCTATCTTGAGCAACCTCCCTCTGATACCACTTGAAAGTCTTGATTTCAAGAACAACTAATCACCTAGAGGGGGTGAATATGTCCAATATAAAACTTAGGCAACTTATTGATTAAAATCACAGCACAGCAATCTTATGAGAATCAATACTAGCACAGTACACAACACAGTACACAGAGATTTATAGTGGTTCCCCAATTGATGGTTACATTCACTTTCCCTCTTCGCTTATCTAGCATTATACTAGATTCGGCCAAACTTACTTCTATCTTTCTCAGATCCTCAAATCTTACAGCTTAGAGCATAACCGGCTCCTACAACTCAGGAACAAGCCCTATCACTCAGATCACCAAGATCCTACAACTCAAGTTCTTCCCAATAACTCTACCTCAGAGTGACTCCACACTCCTACAACTCAGGCAACTCCTGCCCTACCTCAGTGTGAATCCACACACCTACAACTCAGGAAACTCATGCTCTATCTAAGCCTTTATAACACAGGCTTACAACTCAGGCCTTAGCCTTACCACTCAGATTCAAAATGGATCTTACACAGAAATATTCAAGATAATGAATTATAGACACCAGATAAAATTCTCTGTGCCTGTCTACCTGGACCGAGCAGATGTTAGCCCTAACTTTGTCTTCATAGTAACAAGATGATACAGCGATCTTGAAATGATGCCCGACTTGTTCTGGAATCAACTAGCAGATGACTCTACTACTTCTTCTTCAGGAATATCTCCTGATCTGGACTGAGCAGATTTCAGCCCTTCCTTCTTCTTTGATCCAGCGAATTGATCTTCAGATTTTGGCTCGGCTTAGATCGAGAAGATAACTTCAGCTAAGGCCCGCCTAGGCTGATTCCTCTCTCTCAGAGGATTACTCTGAACCTACTGGAGTGGATGTTGATTGCACCAGCAAACTCAAAATCCCTTTAGATTTGAACTTTAGGTTCTTGGCTTCTGTAATAATGGCGGATGAAGACGACGAACTCTGCTTCTCATTTTTTGAAAGTTAATCAGAAATTAATCCAATTATCATACTTAGATCTCGATCTCTTCTACTATTTATAATACTGTTACATTGGCGAGATAATCGACATGTATCTCAGTTTTAACGGTGGTTAAAACCTCAGCTTTATTAACTTGAGATCCGTTGTAGAATGACGGCGATGTTAATGTCGATTTGCATCAAATCTGAACTTTATTGACCTGTTGACTTTGCTGAGTCAGCATCATTTTGGACTTAACCAAAATCAACTTACTTCATGAAATCCTACGTTCGACAAACTTCAATCTCAACTCGACGAAATCTGAGCTTAGCTTGACGAAACATTGAAGCTAAGATCGACGAATTCTCTCAGCTCAATTCTTTCTTCAGGTGAAGGCTGAGGTCGACGAACTTCGAGTTCAGTTCGATGAAAAATGAGCTCAGCTTGACGAAACAGTGAAGCTGAGATCGACGAATTCTCTCAGCCCAGTTCTTTTTTTAGGTGAAGGCTGAGTTCGACGAAATCTGAACTCTGGTTGACGATTTTGATAGTTGAGTCCTTCTTATAGGTAAAAACTGAGATCGACGAACTCTAAACTCCGATCGACGAAAGCTAAGCTCAGCTCGACGAATGGTAGACTCAGCAATTCTGGACTTAGAAATTTCTACTCTGCTAGGCGTTGAGAGCGTTGAGTGTATATCCATCACTCAACGCTTTTTCTCTTATCCATATTCTTCAACTTACTGTCTAATGGCGTTGAGAGAGTTGAGTGTATAAGCTTCACTCAACGCATCTAGACTTAGTCGATTTTTTATAATCTTGTCTTCTTGCTGAAGTTTGGCATTGACAGACTCAGCATGGTGTTGAGTGATGAAGTTTCACTCAACGCTTCTGGACTTCGTTGATTTTCTGGATTCTTCATAGTAAGGCTATGACAGGATAACCTTGACTCAACGCTTCTAGTTGTATGGCGTTGAGTGAGTTGAGCTCACTCGATGCTTCTGGACTCAATGCTTCTAGTTGTATGGCGTTGAGTGAGTTAAGCTCACTCAACACTTCTGGACTTAGCCTGATTTCTGCTTTTGCAATACTGTCAGTTTTGACTGTCTGCCATTTCTCAGCACTATTACTGAATGGCATTGAGTGAGCTTGTCTCACTCAATGCTTTTGGACTTAGGTAGTTTTCTAAGTTTCTAGCTCCACCTTGAGTCCACCTGTCATTGTCTCTTGAACTAGCTGTCCAATCATTATGACAAATACTAACTTGTATGCATGAACTTAACCATACATTAAATACAACTATATATATCTCATTGACATGTTTGACATCATCAAATCATGGCTATTGGGATCAATGGACCCAACACACACCATTATGTTGTAGTGTCCTAGGTGGAGTAAGTTGTGATACAATACCACTCTTTCAGATGATCACGAAACTCATGACTTAGGTATTCGCCACCACGATTTGATCGGAGCACTTTAACCTTCTTACCTAATTGGTTCCCTACTTCACTCTTAAACACTTTGAACTTTTCAAAGGTTTTGGATTTGCACTTCATAAGATACACATATCTATATCTACTGAAATCATCAGTAAATATAACAAAGTAGAAGTACCTACCTCTAGCCATAGAACTCATGGGTCTACATACATCACTATGTACTATACCTAGGAGATCATCAGCCCTCTCAATGAAGCCAGTGAAAGGGTCCTTAGTCATCTTGCCTAATAAATAAGATTTGCATCTCTCAAATGATACATAATCAAATGAGTCCAGTAGTCCATCTTTATGGAGCTTGGATATAAGTTTCTCATTTTTATAGCCCAAACGACAATGCTAAAGGTACGTAGGGTTCGAGTCATTTGTTCTTAGTTTTTTAGTATTTTCTATATTATAGATCTGATTGTATAAGTTCAAAATATATAAACAATTAAATATTTGGGCTACAGCATAACAAACATCATTATTAAATATAGAACAACAATTGTTCTTAATAAGAAAAGAAAATCCAATCATATCTAAACATGAAATAGAAATAATTTTTCTAGTTATTGCATGAACATAATAACAGTTATCAAGTTCCAAAACAAGCCTACTGGGAAAAGAAAGACGGTAAACCCCCACAGCAACAGCACTAATTCTTGCTTCATTGCTAACGTGCAGGTCTACCTCTCCTTTACTCAGCATTCTTCTCCTTCTCAGTTCCTGCACATTTATACAAATATGAGAACCACATCTGATATCCAATACCCAGGATGAAGGAGCGGAAAGGTTTATCTCTATAACATATATACCTAAAGCGGAAGTCATACCTCCCCTCATCTTTTACAGACCCTCAATATACGAAGGATAATTCCTCCTCCAATGACCAGCCTTGCCAAAGTGGTGACACTTTCCCTCTTTCCCTGAACCTTTCTTTTTCAGTGCAGAAGATTTGGGCTCCAAAGCAGACTTAGGTCCAACCTTCGTCTTCTTAAAGTCCTTTCCCTTACCCTTGTCTTTATGCATCATCATTATGGGGCTAGCAGGCTTGGCCTTCTTCATGTTTATCTCGGCAGTTCACAACATGCCTAGGAGCTCGGGTAGTGTCTTGTCTATTTTATTCATGTTATAGTTCAAGACAAACTGCTCATAACTATCTGGCAACGATTGCAGGATCGGGTCTATATCCAACTCTTGGCCCAGAGGGAACCCTAGTACTTCAAGGTTCTCGATATACACAATCATCTTGAGTATGTGAGTCCCTACTAGGTCTCGAGCTCCCATCTTGCATTGGAACAATGCCTTAGTGACATCGAATCTCTCTTGACGAGCTTGCCCTTGAAACATTTTCTTGAGATGCTCATCAATTTTCCTGCAACCCATGCTCTCATGTTGATTCTGGAGCTCAGAGTTCATGATCGCAAGCATGAGATATTTGACGTCTAAGGAGTCATCGAGGTACTTCTTGTAAGCATCTTTATCAGTATGAGGTGCATTCCCGGCAGGCTCATTAGGGGATTCCTCTTCCAAAACATAGAGCTTGCGCTCTTGCTTGAGAATAATTCTCAGGTTCATGTACCCGTCTAAATAATTTATTCCACTCAGCTTTTCCTTCTCAAGGATTGCTCTGAGGGACAGGGTGGAGTGTAAACCACTTGCCATGGAAATTCTACAAGGATCAATGCAAAGAATATTAGTACTACATTTCAAAATATAATTTTATCTTTCGATTAGGACTTTAATCAAAATAACTCTCATTATTTTTATCAAATCGATAACCCTCGATATCAATTCGAAGAGTTTATGCGAGTAACTCTTTTTAGTGGACAAGATCCAAATTTCACTAACACTATGAGTCAGCTTTGGCTTTTCTCTCACAATGCAGCTATTTAGGTAGGCAATGCTTACCAATTCATCACTATGTAATTCTTGTATGGCTGGTGAATAACTATTCGCATCCATCATATGGTGCATGCCAACCCTGTGTCAACCTTTGAGGTCATCCAGTTAAGCTTGACCCGATGTCGACAGTGGGATATCATAATTATCCACTCGCACCCTTACCAAGATAGATTAATGCACTTACTTTGGCAAGCCCACGCTTCATCGATCGAGGTAGGAAGAGTGTCATCCATCCGAAGGCATCCGAATACTTAATATTTCTTAAGGGATTTTGATTTTAGATTAACCCTTTAATCATGGTTAACATTTAACCAATGTGCACATCCAGAAACATTCAACAACATACACAATCCAAATGCATCTCAGATGTGCACCAGAAATATCATCAACACTTGATGAACTGGGCTGAATCTGAACATCTAAAACACTTCTAAATCTTCAACTTACATGCACTAGACATGAGCAACACAAACTCCACTTACACAGTAGACAAGCTTGTCACTTTATGTGTGAGATTCCAAAATCTACCACATACTTGGTTTCACAAACAAACAAACAAGAGTGACGATTACTGTCAAGGAGTAGTAACAAGGAAGTCACATGCGTTCTTGGTGGGATTCCAAGAATAGACTTAGGCATTTTAGAACATTTCTAAAATCTCTAAATCTATGCGCCATGGATTTGGCAACTTCTGAAACAATGATCATCACATAACCTCCCTCTGATATCACTGTTAGGATTTTACTGGGGTAGCACAACACTTGTGCACACAGTGGAAATGAGAGAAAACAAGGAAAACTCTAAAGCAATTTTGTAGATCTTGCGATGATCATAAATCAAGAAGTAATATTGTATTAAATAAATTTGTACCTTTGCGAGATTGAGTCGATACTCAACCTAGGTGCTCTGATTGATTCCAACGAACGGCAACGACCAGAGTTCCGAGCATAGAATAGTGTCCACGCCTCTACGGGTATGCATACGATCACGAAGAACCCTAGACTCGTGTCGCATAAGATCTAGGTCGGAAAGAGGTTTGCCCTCAACATCTCAACGAATTACTGGATCCTTTTAAGGAGAGGCAGCAATGACGAAGACGATGCCTAGGAAACGTTTTCCGGCGGAGGCTAGAGACTGTGGACTGTCGGCGGCATCAAGCAGTAGTCGGCTACAACAGCAGAGACGCGAGGTAGTCAGCAGTCGGCGAAGATCGACGGCTGTCACGGAATGGAACACTTTCATCGTGATGAGATGCGTCGTCGGCAGTCGGCGGGATCGACGGTAGCAAGCAGTGGTCGCGGAATGGAACACTTCTGTCGCTGGAGAGAATACGTCATCGTGGGATTAGGTCAGGAATGAACAGTTCTCTTCTCTTCCTTCATACATATCGGTTCAACAGAATAACTCTTTTATACCTTTGAACCGAACTGACCAAGACCAGCAAGCACCAGTCGAACAGGACTTAGAAGAAAATAACCGGTCGAGACAGCATTCGACGAGTATCGAACTAAAATTCGACGAATTGGTGAGTGGCCAGCCGATACATGACGAATCGTGAAGATGGCCATGACGACACTCGACGAATCGGCGATGGCTCGTGACGATACTCGACGAATCGGTAAGAGGATACGACAATACTCAACGAATCGGCGAGTATTACTTTAATACTCAACGAATTATTGAATGGTCACGACGATACTTGTCGAATTCAACCCATTCGTCGAAACTACTTACCCATACTCTACGAATTTACCTTAACTTCAGCCGACTACACACCACGTCCACATCGCCATAGGTTTGGTTCTTAACTCATATCATATATAAGCTAGGCCAACACAAACCTATCCAACTTCTCTAAAACTCTTATGTGTGATACTATAGGCTCATACTGCGTTGGCAGTGAGGCTACATGTTGATAACTTCCAGATCACCATGGTAGAACCAACAAAGCCAGGAACGGATTACTCGGGAATGTCGCTCAGCCCGAGGTCATCAAGGAGCTTTTGGGTGTTGGTTTAAGATTCGGGATGGATGGCCAAGGAGGAGGCATTCACGGCAGGCGGAGGCGGGTTGTCAGTTTTGGAGGTGAGCGACTTCTTCATTTTCTTCAGTTTTTTCTTCTTTAGGGGAGGGAGGTCAGCAGCAATCTCGCCATCTCGCGGCCTTTTTGGCCTCGCAGGCACGAGGAATAAAGATAGGGTGGCAAGGCTAGCTTGTAGATTTCCTCGACAGACTTCGACATCGCATGAAAGTTCAGAAATTGTGCCTCAAAGACCATCCATCCCCCCCCCCCCCCCCCCATTTATAAAGATCATCAGGCATCCTTCAGAAACCAGTAACTCAGATACTCGCTCAAGCAACTTGACAAATAAGTGTTGGGTGTTTCTTTTCGAGCTCCTACGTCGCTCGGAAAGAGCAGGGATTGTGTACAACCTATATTTTTCGAGGGTGAACCCCTCCAGAGCCAGGTCAGCAATGGTCAAAGTCAGCAAGTTAAGACAGAATTCATAGTCAACGCGCAAGAAGGCAGAAGGCCTAGGCGAGTATGGCGAACTCCACTTGCATACTCCCCAAGTAGATGACAAGGCATGTTACTTGCCCAACCGAGCGTGCTCCCCCCAAGAAGTCGCCCAGTCACCAGGGGTGAGGCTATAAATAAGACCCCCCCCCCCCTCTTTGGATTGGCATAAAAATAGGATGGTGGTACGAGGAGACGGGCTTCGAAATCTCGCAAAAGATCTTGACCACCTTTTTCCTAGACAGCAAGCTGAGCCTTTGGATCCTTTGTTCAGAGAGACAGATTGCGAGTTTACGTCCATCTGTCTTAGTCGTCGGGACTTTGTTGCTTCTTTTAAGCTTTCGGTATGTGATGGGACCTCCCTGCCGTAGAGCATGTGGTCCTTTTAGTTGTATGATAGATTTCGTGTCTTAGCCCATTAGACGTCGAGTCTGGCCACTGAACCGAGACCTTAGGTTGTCTAGATCTGAATTTTTGGAGTATGGGATTTTATCGGCTTCAACAATAGTTATAAATAATTATAGTAAATTCAAGACGTCCATCATATATGCGATCTGATCGCTCCTGCATTATGTCATGACTTGATTCATTCTGTTACGAACTTCTCGACGTCCGTCGCTGCGTGTTTTATCAATCTAAGAGAGAATCCGAACCCAACAGTGTCTAGGCATAGGTTCGACCTTGCTCGAGGATAGTCCTTTTGGATGTGAATGTTCTCAAGTATAAACTCAGAGGAGAGGTTTATAGTACAAATTGAACTCTTTTTTTCCTTTTTTTTTTCTTGGCACAAAATAAATACATATGGTGCAAGTCGATCATTAAATAGAAATACACCAAGGTAAGCTACATGAAGTCCTCATAATGGACATCACCCTCTTCCACCATGCCATCAATTGTTCCAAGTGCAATTTGAACTGCGGAAAAACTCGGTTGGGACTCGATCTTATTTCGAAAACTCAATAGGCAATAGCTATCAGTAATATTTTTTTCTCTCTCTCTCTCTCGACATTTCGTCGCCGTAAATCTACCAGTGGAGAGGATAACACGTCATGCTCAACGCTATATTCAACGTTATATTTGGCATCACAAATTCAAAGATGGAGAAAATTTAGTTAATGTTTGAGTGACGATTTTATTGGCATCACAAATCCAAAGATGGAGAAAATTTAGTTAATGTTAGAGTTACGATTTTGGAATATTCCAACACAAGAAAGAAGTTTAACAAAATGTTAGATCACTATCGAGAACATATATACCTTTTCTTACCCCAAAAAAAGTCGGATTTGAAATCTTGAGCTCCAAAACCCGACATAAAATACCCGCAATACACTGTATGCTTATAAACGTTTAAATTAAAATTTTCAATTTTACAATTAAATTAAATAAAAAATAAAAATTAAATTATAACAAAATGAAATTTATAAAATGATCTAAAGCGAAATTAAAATATAAAGATGTATAATACTTTATATAAACGAAATTAAAATATTAACTCTTGTTCAACCCCCTCGTCTGTCAGAGTAAAGCTGAGGAGGTGAATCTCTCTCTCTCTCTCTTCTACCCTCCTCTTTAGAACAAAAAATCCCAAAAAACAAACAGAAAAAATTGTATAAATGCACGGCAGCGTGGGATATAATAGGTATTGTGAACCTAACAGACATTTTTTACTGTAGTATGTGTTATGGCTACGCTCAAGATAGTCCACTAAGACTCATCGTTGTGGAATGATCTTATATAGTATCTTCAGCATAGAGCCGTTACACTCTAGTGACACGAAACCCGAAGGGTCGTTCCGAGTCGGTTTCAACACGCACAGACATATATTAAATACCCTAACAATATGCACGTTGTAGCAAACGAAAGTTTGCATATATATAGTCAAGATATATAAATAAATAACTATGACTACAACTATATAAATAATTATAAGTTTGCTTGGTGAGTTGGCTAAACAGTTCATATTATAATAGAATAAATAAAACGCAAAATATTACTCACAAAATTTGTTTTTCTTGCTAATTAAAATTAATTAGTAAGAAATTTTTTTAATTAGTAAGTCATTTTACTCGCTCGCATCCCTTTGCCATGAGAAAAAAATTGTAAGTGTGTTTCTATCACCTAAGATCACCGTGCTCTCCACATTAAATCGGTGGTTACTATAAAAAAAAGCATGATTGATCAAAATACTGATAATATTTGTACAATGTTGTAGTATTCTGCAAAATCAACTCGGCCGTAAGATATCAGATCGTACAACTGTATTTAATCTCCAACCTAAAACTAAGTGGAAGAAACGCACTAAAATGCTCTCCTTGCCCGCGGGAACGGCGAGTGCACTCAGTGCACTATGATTGTGGGGCCAAATTACTCTTTTAAACACAGATTTGTTGGCAATATATTAAGGTACTTTTATTTTGTGCAGGTTGGCCTGCAAGGAAATTGATATGGAGGGAAGAAATGCGCGCCTGGTAGGCTTAAAACCATTCATTCATTCATTCATGCACAAATATATTTTTGATTAAATAAATTAAATACTATTATCAATTAATTAATTATAACTTTTTTTAAAAAAAAAACTTTGCAGAGAACAATGGAGGCATTTATGATCATCCTTTCTGCAACTCAGCTCTTGTACATCCTGACGGTACATAGTGCCGCATCAATAAGATCAAGGCCGTAAAATCAGGGGTGTGAATGGATGAACCGTTGAGATTTCCTTCTATGCAGTGTTTATTGTTTTTTTATTTCTGCCGCTACGTATTCCATTAAAATGTTAATGTGCGCGAGTTTGGATTATAGTGTAAATTTTAATTATTAATAATTGATGAGATTTTTATGGTGAAGCACAAAATTTTAAAAGGGTTTTGTTATAAGCAAACATATTTTGATTTTTAGCAAACCTTTACTACTAACAAATCATAAAATTTGAAATTGTCTATTTGAAAACTCAATGGTTATTAGCAAACCACTCAAAAAACTTAAAAAAACACAAAAATATTTGTACTATATTATATCACTTACATTACAAAAGTTGACTAGTTATCAAGTCATTTTGCTACAAAAAAGGTTAATCTAAAAGGCAGTCATCTTCAATAGCTCCAAAAAATCTCTGCAATAAAATAAAATAATATTACCAATATTATGTATAAATTAATATGCACATGAACCTGACATAAAATATGTTTAACAATGAGACAAAATATTTCTATGCACGTGAACCTGACATAAAATATGTTTAACATTTGGAAATGTAAATTTTATGGCATTCATCAAAGTCAAATCTCTATCTGTAACCAAAACATTTGGCACGGAGGTCTTGTCCATGATAACTTTGAAATGCTCAAGTGTCCATCTGTAACTTGACTCAGACTCATCAGATAGAAAAGCAAAAGCAGCGAAAAAAGTTTGCAGAGTAGATGTAACACCAACCACAGCTAGTAATGGCAACCAATACTGATTGGTCTTGTACGTACAATCCATTAAAAACATGGTATAAAATGTTTTACTTAGTATAATAGTAGTCGGATGTGCAATGAACAAGCTCACTAAGTTTCCTCCATCATTCACCCGATTAAAGCTCAAATATCATTATCTGTTAGGCACTTATACAAAAATTGTATGGGTGTGGAACCATTCAATTCTTCTTGCTGCAACTTATATCTCTCATTATAGATTGTCTGCATCACTGTATGATTTTCTGCATTCCTTATTTTATGTGTGGTTAATATGTTTCTTGGTTTCACATTGGAGGCTATCATGTCATGAACTATTTTTTTCTCCTTGCAATCCAATTTTCCCATAGTCGCGTGTGCTTCTAAGTGAACCATTTCATGGTTATGCGTCCCACATTTTGACTTGGATGGTTCATTCATCCGAGTGTGCATTTTTTCCCGGTCAAAGAAAAAGGTCATCGACAACGCTTACTAGTACATTTTCTCAAATTTTGTTTTACCCAACCTTTTGTGCATTGCTTCTCACGGTATACACCACCTCTATCACACCCAAGAAACACATGTGGCCTTGCTCTTGCTCCCACTAATTTGTCTGAACCTTTAACAGTGACCGCAAAACTAAGGCTTTTACCGACATTACGATCTCACTCAATTAAAGATTCTCTTGATGGAAATTGAATTTCGGTTTCAAAGTATCTACTGATATCCGTATATACACTTGATTCACTACAAATTAAAATTTTAAAAATAATTCAAACTTCTTATGTCTTATAAAACGACAAGATCAACCAATGTTCAAACAATGCATTGATACCTTGTAGAGGATGAATGTTGTAGACCAATCTCCATTGAGGGCGGGATGACACCGACGATGGAAGGCTGAATTTTGCTTCCACTCAATTAGTTCACCTAAAAAAATGCAAAATTTGAAAGGAAAAAAATTGATTAAGATCCAATTCTCACTCTAATTGAAACGTCGGGAGGATGGAAATGAGGATTTAGGGCGGGATGAATTTACCTTATTTTGTTGCGGGCAGAGGAGGCAATATGCAACGGTCAAAGGAGGCACTTTGGTGCAGGCAGCAGAAGTTTTTGCCTGCAGGCGACAACACAGCTTCTCCACGGCAGTGGAAACTACCTGCTGTGGGCGGGGGAAGAAGTCGGCTGCGGACGGGCAGAAGCAATAGGCTGCAGGTGGGCGGAAGCAGTCGGCTACGGGTGGGCGAAAGTTGTCGGATGCGGGCGGGCGGAAGCTATCGGCTTCAGGGAGAGGAATCCCTTTGCAGCGGGCGACGAGGGTCCTTCTCCACTGCGGCGGAAACCTGCGATGGAGTGTGCGATTAGGGCAAATGAAAATGTCTAGACGAAAGGAATGAGATTTTAGGGTAGGAATCGGGTTATATACTAGGTTTGCTAACAACATTCTTTTTTGGTTGGAAATAAGAGGAAATATAGCTGAACCGGGTTTATTATGGTTTGCTAACAACCAAAATGAGTTTGCTTATATCAGTACCCTTTTAAAAACAGGTGGTTAGAAATATATTTATCTAATTATTTTGTTGCAATAATAAAATTATATATATATATATATCTTTCACTATTATAAGGGAAAAGTTGTCTTTGGTGAAACTTTCAAAAATACCAATTATGCCCTCATTTTTATATTTTAATGACTTGACATATATTATAATCTATTTCAAAGAAATTAAAATACAATGTTCATTCAAGTAATTATACTATTAAAAAAATAGAAGTAAAGATGAAAATCAATTTAAATTCAAGAAGTTTTTAGTAGATGTCAGCGGTCTATTCAAGAAAGGTTATCATTAGACATATCAGTGGTATTTTCGAGATGATGACATTAAATCAGTCAACTTTATTAAAGTCAAAATTAATATTTTTAGGTCAAAACATATATATTTTGCAAAATAAAAATTGTAATATTTATGTATATTTTTTTACGGTCACTTTCAGTACTCATATGTATATGTTGCGGGTAAAACCCGTCTTGATGGGGCGGGCTAAACCCGTCATCGTTGGTTGGGTTTCACCCCCATCCATTTCCTGGATGCGGCCGAAGGCCGTTCGAGAACATCGAGCCGGGGCGGGCGAAGCCAGCCGTCACCTGCAGGGTATTGTTGCGCCTGGCCGTAGGGGCGGGGCCCCGTGTCGGGCACTCGTATATATATATATATATATATATATATATATATATATATATATATATATATATATATATATATATATATATATATATATATATCACTATTATAAGGGAAAAGTTGTCTTTCATAAAACATTCAAAAATATCAATTATGTCTTCATTTATATATTTTATTGACTTTGACATTATTATAATCTATTTCAAAAAAAATAAAAAAAAACTATAAAAAAATTATAAGTAATGATGAAAATTCATTTAATTTTAAAAAGTTTTTTAATAAACCTTATACATCTACTATGGTAGGTTGTCACTACTCATTAGGCATGTCAGCAGTCTATTCAAAAAAGGTTGTCATTATGCATATCAGTGGTTGTGATAACATTAAACCAATCAACTTTATTAAAGTTAAAATTAATATTTTTAGGTCATAACATATATTGTTTTATAAAATAAAAATTGTAATATTTATGTATATTTTTTATGGTCATTTTAAGTACTCATATGTATATGTTGCAGGCGCAGACCACTTTGATGCGTACACAGCTCGCCTATACGGGCGTAGCCCGCAGCAACCCGCCGGGGGTAGGCGAAGCCCGCCGTCGCCGCCCGGGAACTGTCGTGCATAGTCATAAGAGCGGAGACCTGTGTCAGGCACTCGTGTGTGTGGGGGGGGGGGGGAGGGGGAGCAGGTATCCTATGCAAAGAAGAAAATTGTGCGAAGATACAAAAACGCAATCGCAGTGGTTGATTGAATCTAATGGCACGACCATTCCAGGAGGCGATCCCCAACAACGGCAACTGACGACAACACACGCGACAACTAAGGGTTGGCACAGGTCGCCCTATCGCCGGCAACCCCACCTGAGGTTGTCGTTGACCCTTACGTGCAGTTGCGGCAGGTGGTCGTCATTGTAAATCAATTTACTTGCAGCAGCGCCGGTGAGCAACTCCGGGCTTTATGATTGAATTCAAGGATAGCTAATCAACTAGAGGGGGTGAATAGATTATTAAGATCTTTATGATTCTCTTCTGAGTTCTTTAAGCCTTTAACTAAGTTAGGCTTTGTTATGAGTAATTAATTTAGCTTTTAATACATTCACACACAGCATATCAGATTTTTATAGTGGTTCCACAGTGTATGGGTACATCCACTGTCCCTCCTGCCTTTCTAATAGAATGTTAGACAAGGCACTTCTCCAATAACTTGGCTACTCAGAGATTACAACACGATCTCACTATACCACAGCCTCCATAGAGACTTACAACACAGACAAACAGCCCAACCATACAGTAATCACTTGATCACCTCCCACAGGCACAAATGCTCAAAAACACAGGCTAAGAAAACAGCCTTATCACACAGATCCAATCCTGGATCCTAACAGTCAACCTTTATAATTTAGGCTTACAACACATATCTTAAACAAATCCTACAGGAATTAAATAGTAATGTTAATTTGACTCAAGAGAAATTAATCTCTAAGTCAATTGCTTCCTGAGCTGAGATAATCTCAGCCATAT